>JACXGI010013553.1:0-20583 GCA_016801175.1 Esox masquinongy | reverse complement strand
AGAAGATTAACGTTTTGGAATGGCCCAGCCAGAGCCCAGACCTGAATCCAATTGAACATCTGTGGGGTGATCTGAAGAGGGCTGTGCACAGGAGATGTCCTCGCAATCTGACAGATTTGGAGCACTTTTGCAAAGAAGAGTGGGCAAATATTGCCACGTCAAGATGTGCCATGCTAATAGACTCCTACCCAAAAAGACAGTGCTGTAATAAAATCAAAAGGTGCTTCAACAAAGTATTAGTTTAAGGGTGTGCACACTTATGGAACCAGTTTGTTGTGAGTTTTTTACTTTTTATTTTTCCCCCTCAAAGATTTCAGTTTGTTTTTCAATTGAATTGTTCACGATATAGGTCACATTAAAAGGTGGAAAAAAGTTCTGACATGATTTATCTTTGTCATTCTTTTACATCACAAGAACCTGGCATTTTCACAGGGGTGTGTAGACTTTTTATATCCACTGTACATTATGCAATGACAGAAACACACCACAGATTTTAAACAATAATTAAAATAAGAAATTGTCAGGTATGCAGTTTTACATTGAGATAATATTTCATACATCACAAACTTAGCTTATATTATGGTGGAGCAAAGTGAACCACTGATGCAACCTACCCCAGAGCATCTGGCTTATTTTGCCCCACAGCCACCACTTTGGAAAAAAGTGCCTTCCTAAGGGCTCATCTTCGGCAAAACAAAAAACATGTTTTTACACAGCTGCAATTCACCAACATGTATAATACATATTTTTAGACCTGGATAATATGCTTTGATTTAACCATCAGTCTTTATACCTGACATAAAAATTACTTTGACAATCCCCAAATAGTTTTGGGGGTAAAAAAAAAGTAACATACCACTTATCCCATGGGCCTTTCTCCATCAATGCCAGTTGGAAATGACAGGTTCTTTCTGAATATGGTCACATGGCAAAAGTTGTGTACAGTTGTCTAAATACAGCGTGTGGGTCAACTTACCCACTGGCTCATCTTACCCCACTCTCCCCTACATAAGCTCTCTAAGTCTCGACGAAAGTGTTACACACTTGAATAACACCGATTTCCCAGCACGCTTGGAGCATCGGTTCTTATTTACTTTACGGTGCTCTGCGATAACAAACACAAAGGCACATTACTGCCTGTCATACGTCTCAAACTGGAGGTCTATTTCTGAACGATGCAAGATTTTAAATTACTTTTCAGTACATTTATAAACAAGCACTACACTACCACGCATCTCACATTCCTGGTGCGACGCTAGGTTGTACAGTATAGTTAATTAGTTAGATATTCCGGTGAAACCTATACAGGTATTACTCAAACATTCTGTACCAGTGCTTGACTTGGGCCTTTACCAAACTAGCTACCATCTAATTAGCTATATATTCCGGTAAAACCTATACAGGTATTACTCAAACATTCTTTACTTCTAATTTTAGGCCAACCGCGTTCTGGTTCCTTTTTTTGGCAAAAGTCTTATTGGAACAAGACTTAATAATACAAACATTTTGATGAACATTGTCTAAAAATGTGCGATTTGGCAGTTCCTGCACTTATTTTATCCCAAATCAATTGCTGTTTTTAACTGATTACTATAACTCAACACTTACACATCCTTGACAACACTTTATATGCATTTAATTCTTTACGGCTCACCTGCAGTGACCAACAACGGCATGTCGTTTATGTCAAATTCAAGTTCTAGTGCCGAATGCTGCAATCAATGCCTGCACATTGAAGACCTCTAAACTGACCCAAAATTGCCTGAGTATCACATAGTCATTGAAACTTGAATATGTCTGCCGTGAATGTGCAAATCTGTGTAGAAAATGCATACATTAATCAATATCAATGTAATAATATAATAAAATATTAAAACAGAGGATCACTCTTAATCATCACTGACCACGTATCCCAGAATAGAACGTGTTGAATATTTTTTTATGGCTTGGTAAGGACAGCTAACAGCAATAACAAAGAACTATGTTGCAGGTGACTGTTGAAATCCACCTTCTTCAAGCTTCCTGAATTTAGGCAGCCACAGGCTACGGGATGGTAGTTAGGTGCACAGACAAAATGTACAAAACACAATACTTCCAACAAACCAGCAATCTGGTTACTTGTAGATAGTACTGACATAAGTAAATAACAATGGATTAGTTTCCATGAAGCAGCAGCATATGGTGGTTGCAGAGATTTAGCTCAGTATGCTTAACTAGGTTGCGAAGTAATTTGTGCAAAATAGTGAGTTAGGTGATGGCCTTTTAGGTGACTTAAGATAGCAAACAAAATGGATCAGTTTCTTGTTTTAAGATCTAATAGGTGAAAGAAACCTGTCAGGCCTACCTTTGTTCAAATCTACCCCTTCCGTCCAAGTGTCCTGTCATTATAGCTAGCACGCAATACGTCACCTTCAATAAGCCTCCGCTGCCTGCTCAAAAAGTACTATATCAGCCGAAGACCAAAAAAAACTCCTAGCAGATACGCAATATTTAGAACAATTGTCATCTGAAGGACAAGCACTCTGCGTGAACAGGAGATCCTTCAGAGGCAATCACTGCAGAAACATATGCTCCAGTGCGGCGGCCGTTGTTGATCCTTCAGATGCAATCCACAGAGACACAGCAGTGGCCATTGTTGTGAACGGCCGCACGGCTGGGAAATGGAAAAGAAGCCATTAGGATCAGCCAGCCAAACACCATGTGTGAAAAAGAAAAGGCCTTCGTGGGTCTCCGACAAGGACGATAACCAGCAATCAGAGCTAGCTGGTGCAATGACATTGACCTCTACACAACAAGCTAGGCAGTACCATGTTGGTAGATACAGATGTATGGATCAGGCCTTGCTCCTCAGGGAAGTGCGGAAAGAGAAAGAAAAGGACACCTTATTGGCTGTCCATCAAAACACGATGCTATATGAATCCCAATTCCCTTTGTACTAGGTTACTTTTAAACAGGTTACAGGAGAGGCATATGGCACTCAAGCCCAGAGGTGGTCTATATAAATAGATTTGAAGCTATTGACATTTTCCTGAAGCCAGATCAGGGATTGGGGGGGGGGGGGAAAATCGCTCCTCAACCCTGCTCACTTTCAAGCACCCCCCTCCATCTCTGGTTCACTATACATAGGACTGTGGGTAAGGGGGTATTTTTACATCTCTGGCACAGAGCTTGGAGCCGTTCCATATGGCCAGGATCAAAGGTGTTGCTGGGTGCACAGCTCTGCTTGGTTGCCAGCCACCGTCGTTAATTAGAAAACAAGATCAGAGGCGGTATTAAAATCCAATTAATGTCCTATGAACAGACTGCCAAGTGATGTTCACTAATGCATCGCTGAGCGCCATGCTAATTTCAGCGGCAGCATTTGGCTTTGTGTGTCAGGGGGTGTTTCGCAGGTGAGCATGTCACCAGCAGGGGCTACCTCTGGCAATCGGTGCCATCGAGGCGGTTCACTTTAAAGCGCATTTGTTCACGTGGAATAATTTCTCAGAAACAGAGCTTGGTTCAATTTACCAAGAGGGATGAACCACCATGAAATTACAGCAGATGCCTTGCAAGCAGACATCCATGGGCACACATCTGGGATTACATTTGATAATCATTAAGGACCAATTAAAACCAATATATTTTAAATGTGAACATTTCCAACTTTGCAGACAGACATCTGAAGACAAGCCCTCTAATAGGAGAATTGAGAGCCTGCAGCTGGTTGCGCATGTTGGCACTGATGAGAGCTGTTCATGTTGAAAGGAGCGCTGTGGAGCAACAGAAAGGATTGCTGATTAGGAAGTCAGGGAAATGACTCGAGTGCAGGAAGTTGACAAACCCGACAATGGTGGGCATGATCTCTGCTCGGGACAGTCAAATCTCAGCCACTGGATTTAAGTACTGCGAGCATTGAGACTACACTTCAGACATCTAATTTTAAACATTAGTACCGTAGACTGTTAAAGCTGCCATTAATGACCAAAGTGAATTGATAACCAACCCAGACACGGATTCAAATCAAAAAGTTTATTAGACCACCCTAGCTGACATGATCCAGGTTAGTGCAAAAGACTAGACCTCAGATGGAGGATAAGGTTATAATGCCACGTCACAAAAACAATGCCACAGGCCAGTCTCAAACTCGACTCGTCGGTGTCGCAGCTCTCCTGACGCCATGGAACAGCGGCTTGTGCTGGACAGGTTTAGGAGGATTGTTCCTGACGAAGTGGGTCTCTCTCCACTCATCCTTCCCAAGCTCATAGCCGGTTCTGAAGTGCGTTATGGTGCCAGCGGGGAACCTCCTAGTGATGAACAGCTCACCATATCTGTCCTCCAAATCTGCATGGCTGGGCTCCGCAGACACCGGTCTCTTGGGTGGGCCTACTTTAACCGGGACGGGGAAATCGCCCTCGACCCCACCCTCGTGATGAGTCACCGGAAAGCGTTGCTCTTCTGACTCACTCAGACTGTTGCCATACTCGTAGACACTCTTGACGTTGGCGATGTCACCCGCCTGGAAGTTACTTCGTAACAGTGGACGGATTCTGAGGTCAACCCACTGGGCGGGAATGCGTTTCGCGGCGTGAGGCCGGGGGTCATGCGAGCTGCTTGTCTTCTGAATGGCTGTAGAGAAGACTGGTGTCAGTTCGGCCGCTTCCTCGGGGGAGGAATCGGGACTGTTTTCGGTAGGCTGCTTGAAAGGTCTTGGGTAGAAGGGTCGGCGTACAGAGCCTGGTAGGGGAGAGGACAAATGTCACAATGGGAAACAACTGAAGAGCCATCTGGTCAGACACATCCTAGGCTGAGATTCCAGACAGTCAGCCTCTTGGTTTTGGTAAGGAGGACCCTTAAATGGAGATGCATACAATGCCCTACTGTCTAGGGGAAGACTAGCATAAACACATTAGGACACATCGTCCACTTCCACATCTGTCATTTGATTTTCCACTGCACTGTTTCGCATCAAGCCACTAGCCACAGCCACGTTCATCAAATCATACACAGTCCGCAAAACTCACGGAACGGAAAGCAAACACTCCAGTTAGGTTCACAACTCACCTGCTTGGGCAGGCTGCAGTTCTACAGCCCCTTCATCTGAGTCACCGTCTTCCTTATCTGGCAAAGGATAGTGACTACGATAGTGATCCTGATCATTATGGTAGTGAGGATGTTTGAAGGCTGAGCCCGTCTTGTAGACTACAGGGGGGGTTTACAAGTGAAGTGTCAGAAATTTAAAGAGTGCTTGAAGTCATTCAACTACCAAAGCCAGCATGGGTCTCAGCAATGCATGTGGTTTGTAAATCCTGTTTTGTTGTTTCCATGCACTGCCCACCAATTCAGCCATATCAGCAGCAATGAGTGGAGTTCTACAGTATGCAGAAAGGTTTCAAAGACAACTATTCAAATATATTTTAACATTTTATACTAAGTTGTATTCTCAATTATTAAGCTTAATGTAGTTTATACGGTAATGAAGGATCACATACAGAATGGAGAAGAGAAAAATCTCTTCTAAAAGTTGTCCTAACAATGGAGTACTGGGATAGCAGTGTGGTGACAGAGCAAACATTAAAATACAAATGGAGTTCTTACCAGCACGATAAGGATAGCAATGAACACCCAAGCTCAGCAAAACCAGAAAGATCACACTGTAGAAGTCAGAGGAAACCCATTAAACTACACCAAAACCCAGCAGTCACAGACAAGGCCATTCAGTGGGACAATGTATTACCTTGCAAGGAGCTTTGCAGCCATGGCACTAATTGAGCAGCAACAAAAGTCAAAATGAGGTAGACTCCTGCTGGTTTGTATTTATATGTTGGGAGGACCACCTTTAACCAATCACAGCCTAATTAGATAACAATGGACAGGGGCACGTTCAACACCAAGCAACATTTTGGAACTTTGAAATTGAGCCATGATTAGGTACGTTCTGCCCTCTTGATGTTAATTCAGAGACAATTTTTAATCCAGGCATTGTTGCCCGCCTCCCCTTAAATTGTGTGTAGGGTGTTCAGAACGGTTGGCCGACCCTCCTCCTGTAGATATGTTGTCCTGTGGGTTCTCTCCAATCCTAATCTAGCACACCTGATTCTCATAATATACTGGATGGAAAGGTTAAGAGAACTTTTAGAGCGGATTCCCACACTATCCACCCACTATATCACCATGCTGCATAAAGATATGTTTTTGGGGCCTCGGTTGTAGCAGGGCATGCTCACATCATGGCATATGCATTTCATAGCAGTCGGATAGAACCTGACGATTTTCTAAAATGCCAGTCTTGTTGTTTGGAACATGGCACCCACCAAAGGGAAGGGAGCTACAGGCATGCCCCCTGTAGCTCTTCAACTCAACCCCCCTCCGTTCTGGGATTACAGTGTACATTAGGAAGATGCTTGTCGGCCAAGACTGCACACTCACTACAAACAATGTAAATTACGGAACTATTGACCAGCATAAATTAACCATGTAGTTTAAAAAAAAAACCTCTTATAAACATTCATCTTTTGGTCATGTGTTTATCATTCTGTTTTAAGTGGCATTGGTATGAAGGGCATTTCACCGATTGCTTTGAGTTGACAGTGATACGGTCTGAGCCGTGGCCAAGCCATGGTTATCGATACGACATTCTACCACGGTGACATTGCCTGATAGCATTAATGGATATTGGGTTTGCTAATTTTCCTTACAAATCACAATGAAAAGACTTTGCATTGATCTTTAATTAGCATGCGCTGTTAATCATTTTTATGAGTTGGTCTCTGGCATTGTAATGGCTCTTTTGAAAGGCAGAGGCAGAAGAAAAGCCCAATCAGCAATTTACCATAGTAGCAGTTATTTTGTGTGTTTGCATAAACATTAAATCGCTTCGTCCATTGTCTATCACTTGCTTTCTATTTGAAATGGTATATTTATTTTTTACATTTGCTCTTTCACACCTGCTTTATAGTCTGCTTCTAAAATGTCCTAAAAGTGTATAAGACACGGTTGAGTTAAACACCAAAGACGACCCATAGTCAAAACAGGTTCCACTCCATAAACACCTGTCAAAACACAGGTCAGAAAAGACTTAATGAGAGGGACAAAAGCCAAAATGCAGACTTTCTAATGCTTCAGATCCTCGTTCTTTCTTCCCCCTGTACTTCAGATATAAAAGAGTACCCCTCCAGACATCCCACACTCCATACCCTTCTTTTAGAGAAGACAAAAGTGAGGCAGTGCTCTACCTCTGCCAGTCTCCCCCTTGTCTTACAACAGAGACCTTTCTCTTCTAATATAATGGACTGCATGCCATGTTTCAAGCCTCATGACATGCAGGTGTTACCTGGGTCATGTTCCGCACGGATACATATTTTTAAGGAGGGAATTATAAGGTAGTAACTAAAAAGACACAACACAGATATTAGCTACTGCACCGAGAGAGAGACAGGAAGAGAGGGAGAGAGACAGCGAGAGAGAGAGAGGGAGAGAGTGAGAGAGATGTGGAGAAAGAGAGAGAGAGACAGGGAGAGAGTGAGAGGGAGAGAGTGAGAGAGACATGGAGAAAGAGAGAGAGAGACAGGGAGAGAGAGAGACAGGGAGAGGGAGAGACAGAGAGAGCGAGAGACAGAGAGGCTTGATCAGATTTCAGCTGCTGGCTTCGTTCAATCATAACTCGGTTTAGGCGTTTCTCAGGTTAGGGAAACATATCGGGAAGCCGCGATTAATCAATAAAACAATGTCTCTCACCATCCACTGTTTGACACGGAGAGTGGAATGGATATCAATCTACAGCTAACAGAATACATCCTCTCTCTGCCGCAGGATTCTATTATTACATTATCACAGTCTAAGTATCTATCAACTATGGGCATTATCTTCCACTTCTGTTTTCCAGGGTCTTATGCTCTGTAAATTAGTGGTGGCACATCGACGTGGAACTCCCCCGAGGGAGTGTTGATATCAGGCTGATAGTAGTCAAGCCAGTCCTCGTCTGGACCCCCCAGGGGGACGGATTCAACGATACCAGGAGGGGGAGACACGGAGAGAGGGGAGAAATGGAGGAAGAAAGTTAAATGGGACAGAGGGAGAAGGAAAGAGAGAGGAGGAAAGAGAACTGGAGGGAAGAAGATAGAGGAGGTAGAAAAAAAAATAGAGAGATGGGAGGGGGAGACAGAGGAAGGGAGGGATATAAATGGTTCTGAGAGGGAGGTAGGGGAGAGAGAGAGGACGTTAGAAAGAAAAGCAGGATGGGAAGCAGCTGTCCTGTCTTATTCAATACCAACTTTTTCCACACAAAACCAACGTCAATTTCTGGATTGTTTTTTCAATATTCCTTTCCCACCAGAAAACACTGATTTAAGTTATACCACAAATCTCCAGTACTCCGGATTACTACTGCTGTTCATATGTACATTTACCAGTCTGTCCGTTGGAACTAAACTGCAGTTCTAGATGTTCTCCACAGTGACTGGAACATCTGTCTGCCATTTAATCCTCAGACCCATCACTGCAAGCTCTTGGACAGTAGCACAGTGGACTATCACTTCACATAACATTCTATAAGCATAAAGTCACATCCCATAGCCACAAAATCAGTGCCCCCCCACCCCACCCCACCCCAAACAAAGTGGAATAATTAAAATTGGTCCTAATTTAAGGATATGGTTACACTTCAGGGTAACAGTGTGATTGAGGTCAGGGTTGAGGCTTTAAAATAAAACATTTATGAAGACTTATTGTAGAAATAGGCAGAAATGATTTTTGAAAGCAATGCACCAACGTCTCACATAAACAACAGCCTGTTCCCATGATTCCCTGTTGGTTTGACCTGCAGGTTTAACCGACTCACTAATGAGCCACACGGATACGTCCCTCACTGAGTCGCTCTGACTGGCTTCCGCGGTTCCCCGCCACGAGTGACCAGCCAATGTTAGAGGTCACAGACAAGACGTGTTATTACACATCTCTCTCCAGCCATTGTAATTGTAAGGCCCCCTGTCTCTCACCAAGGCCTGCCTTTGTGTGCAAGTATGCGATGCCACGGGACAAAAAGTGACAGCGGTAGGAGGGGCCTTCATTGTCTCTCCCTTTAACCTAACGAGTGGGGAGGCAGTCGGGTCACAGTGAAATGGGGGCAGGCAGTCACAGCGAGGTAGAAATCATAGTCCTCAGTTAAACCACGTCCTCTACTGAACAGGGTGGTAGCGGAAGCTGTGGTCCATGTCTCAACCACGCAGAGCCGCCACAGAGAACCAGCTTTCCTGTGGATCACAGGGTCCGACTGAATGGGCCCCAAGGGGCCCCGCTGTCTATATCCAGTCACTAATCTACTGGCCCTAACTCTGACCAGTGTCCAGGGAAAGGAAGGGAAAATTGTGCTAGGTTGCACCGCCTAGGGAGGTGGGGACAGTGACCAGAGCAAATCCACACCAGCTGGGACACTCTGGGAACCAGTAGATGGATGGATGTAGAATGTGGGGGAATGAGAGAGAGATGGCAAAAAGGTGGAGAAATGGAGGGAGGGAGAGAAGGACACAGGGGTGGAGAAAGAGGGATGGAGGGAAGGAGGGAGGGAGGAAGAGGGAGAGATGGCAGGAAGAGTGATATAGATTCTCTAGTGATGAGACCACTCTGCAATCGATTGCTTGCTGGTTCGAATCACAGAGCAAAAAAAAAGTGTTGTTTTGCTCTTGAGCAACTTAACGCTCCTGTATGTGGATCTATGAGAGTGCATCTGCTAAATGACTGAAACGGAAATGGATGGACAAAGAAAAAGAAGGAAAGAAAAAGAGCTGTTTTAAAGGTTTGTCAAGAGCAGCTAATGCTGTGGTCCAAGTGCGGTCACTTCTGTGGTCTTCTAGAATCTGAAGACTCCTTCCCCCTGTGGACATTCTGACCCAGAGAGGGACCGAGAGTGTGGTCGCTTTGACAGCTCAGTAAAAAATTGGAAGTATGTTCAGAAAGGGGAGAGAAAAGTTGTTTCTGTTTTATTCCTAGAAGGCACACATTGACTGGTATTAAAAGTAATAAATTTCACACATAAATAATGACCCGTCCTGAAATGAAATAAATTGGTTGTCCCTTCTTTGCACAAATCTGACTATCCAAATAATAACCAGAGGCCATTGTTCAACAGGTAGAAGCCCCAGTCTGCTTCCCTCTGCACATGAATGGTATCTCATAAGCATGTCCATCCCCATTGAGAAGTAATGTATGGAAGAGTGAACTGTGTTGATACAACACCTATAAATTTCAGAGCGTGAAGAGAGTTTGTAGTGTACTCCAGTTTAACACTTGTTTGTCTGTATTGCATTGATCCTGTTTCTCTCTAGACTGTATGGGTCATGATGACAGTGTTTCCAGACAGTGTTTCAGACACTTCTTTCTGAAGAGGAACAGTGAAGCGAAGCATTTCTTAATCTTCCTATGAAAACCTTTGTCTGCATATTTGCTCTTTCTACCTCTCCCTACGTCTCTTACCCCCTCTCTTTCTTTTCCTTTTCTCCTCTCTCACCCCTCCTTTTCCTTTTGTCTTTGTCTCTCCTCAACCTCGCACCCCTCTTTTTAACTCTCCCTCTCTCTGTTTCCCATCTGACTTTAGTCACTTTCTTTTTCTCCCCCTCCCTTCATTCTCCCCCTCCCTTCATTCTCCCCCTCCCTTCATTCGCCGTCTCCCCGTCTCTCACATGCTCTACTATCACAAACGTTCCCTCTCTCTCTCTCTAATCTCTCTTTATCTCCCTCCTCCCCGCATTCCCTCTTTCTTTGGTGTAATGCCACTGTGTTCAGCGAGACCTCCCTAGAGGACACTTAACACAGGCAGGTAAATTACCCCGGTAGGGTGGCTTACAGGCACTAAACCCCCCACCCCCACCCCTCAACCACCCTTCCCTCCTCTCTGCCTCGGGGTCAGTCCGTGTCACTGTTGACATTGGACACATCAATCGGCTCGTCGTTGGTGAAATATTAAATCTTCCCATTTGATTTGGACTGTAATCATGTCATAAAAACAAACTAGCTGTGAAGCCTCTGGCCTGCCAGCGTACTCTGCTTTCATCAAGTGCAGACTGGTTTTAATTACAGACCATTGGCGGCATTCACCATGCCATCCCACCGTCGGCCCTGTTTCACCGGGCCTGGCCGGGCAGCCTTCCTCTCCTCCTGTTTCTCTAAGCCGCCGCATTCTTTCGCTGTGCGTTAATCACAAGGCAATTGAGGTTGTTGGAAATGCAGTAAGATGACTGGAGATCGGGGGGGGCTGCTTAGAGCCCTGACACTACATGGATGTGTGGGTGGGTGTGTGTGGGATCCACGTCTGTGTGTACAGGTAGGGACCTGAAGACCCCACAATGATAATAAAACCTGAAAAATCATTCCCTATAAGAATTTTTGGCATCTTCCCAATACGGAAAATTCATTTTCCAGCTTAGGGGCTAGGTGTAGGGAAAAACATGCAGTCGGGCATAGTGCTTGTTGTTACTTTTAGGTTTAGAAATGACCAGTTAGGTTTACAATTAGAGTTAGGCATAGGTTTAAGTTTAAGCATATAGGTTAGATTAATGAGATAAATGTTAGGTTAAGATTGCGGTAAGGGTTAGGGTTAGGGAATTGGGAACATGGATTTCTGGCACAGGGCTTTGTCTCAGCTCTTCAAAAGGAAAGGAAAACAAACACTGTGTGTGTGTGCGTGTGCGTGTGTGTGTGTGTGTGAGTGTGTGTTCAAGGTAACAATATTTGAACTCTTAAAGAGTTAGCTAGTGTTGCGAAAGTATAAATTGTTGCCAGAAAATAATTTAATCATTTCCACTTTATCTTTGGACAGAGATACGTATAGTACTGTTTGAACAAAAGAGCACACTTTTAGCAACAAGGCTTTCTCTCAGGCGTTATAGATATGGGAGAGATTATCTATGGGTTTTATTAGCAAATTATCTCTTTCTAATGCTGTCTTGTTTTTGTTAGATGGCTTTTTATGGTCATACATCTTAATACGTGTTCGCTGGGCTCTGTATTTGCCACATGGCTAAGTTAAAACAGATCTAATCTTCAGTACTCGTTTATATAGATCCTCACAGCAGGGCGCCATATGTCAAATCACGGGGTGAGCTAAGTTCTGCGGTGATACAAAGACAATATTTATTTGTAACACTTAAAGATAATCTGTAGATAAGGTGTGGGGTATATATATATTTTTTTTCTTTTACATTAGATTCACCTTTGTAAAGAGATGAGGAGACACGTAATGCTGAGGTCGTACCTAACTTCATAATTTCCTAATGACATCAGTGAATGACTACTGAAAACAGCAAAGAAAATTGCAAGTTAGATACGATCCCAACCCAAACTCGTGTTATATAGAATTCAAAATCATGTCAGCTCTCTATAAATGTCATATTATCAACTGCTAACAAGCAAAAAAATGGAAACACTTGATACATTTGAATAATTTAGTAGATACTCTTATTCAGAGCAACTTACAGTTACCGCATTCCTCTTAAAGGAGCCACAAAAAGCTTTTGATGACGTTCATAGCTATAGAACGGGCAATATAGGATATAAAAATTGAAATTCCAAACCACAAGTTATATGACATTCACTAGATTGACAAGCAAGCTAGTTTAGTTGTCTAGTTAAGGTAATCTACTCTCATAAATACACTGATTCTGCTATTCCCCTTGTATACACTAGGTTTTCCTCTTTTAGGTAGCTAAGTTAGCGCAACCACGTAACATCGCACTTTTGACGAAGCGCAATGCTCTGTAGCATTGCGTTGCAGAGGCAGCAAGCAGTGCATTCTGGGTGCTGCAGGCTTTGGATTAATCCGACGTGTGAACTAAATTGAATGCCCAGGCGGTTTGACTTTGCAAAGGGTGATTCTTTTGTTGTACACAGACCGTGCATGCATTGGCGGTGTAGGTGTAATCAGCGTGTAGCCTGTGTGAAATAGGGGTCCAATAAGCATGACGACTCTGTGAAAATTGTTTAAAGGAAGTGACATGCTCACCTCCAATGTACTACAGACTGTCCGCTTGTTCAGCCTGTAGGGTGAATGTGTAAAACAATGCAACTGACCACACTTTGATGGGTACAGGGCATCGGTCCTTCCAGCGGGGTCATTCACTGCCAAGCTGCGGTGGACCTGGTCTACAGTGTGCCGGTTCTGCCTGTGGTTGTGTACCATGGTCGTCATGAAAGAGTAGTAGAACATCTTGTTTCTCAATATTTCACCCGGCGCATTTTAGGCATGAGCGGCGGCAGTTAGCCAGCGATGTCTTCATCTGACAGTCCTGTGTTCACCATTGTTCGGGACGGCGCACAAACACTCACTAATGTTGACAGTCCTGTGAACCTATTGCCTCTGCCGACATTCCCCACATGCTTGATGTGAGTCAAGATGACACCCGTGACTAAGTCACTGGAGTCACTGGAGTCACTGGACTTCATCTGCTAAGTATATGGGCTAATATCTTATAACGTCAAGCTTAGCCACGGTTGAGTTCTGACCAAACAAATGAACACTCAAATCACCCTGTTAGAATGTTCATTCCCCTGCCCGGGGATTAGGCCAGGGGGGTCCTGCGGAGTGTAGTACACCGTCTGGGTTTGGCGGGTTACTAATCAAATATGGTGGCCTTGCTTCTTCGCTGCTAGCAACTCCTTGTGGCAGCTTTGGTCCCTGTGAGCTAAAAAGGCCAGAGAGTACATTCCATCCAGCACATAATGATTCAAGTGAATGGGTAAGAGTGTCCCAACTTTGGACTGGTACTGTACCTACATAGGTAGTAATGATAGTACTTTAAATATTTAGTAATGATAATAAAACTTCAGATACATCCATAGGTCGCGGGAAGATGTTTGGATCAGGGAGTGCTGAGTGGAGGAGGGAGGATGGGACCTGAACATATATTAATAAGGCATTGCACTTTCTTCTTGATGCAAATGCGCCCGTTTCCTCAGCATGATTCACAAAGGTAATCGGTAGTGTGAGTACTAGCAAATTCAGAGCAAAAAAATTAGCACATCAGGAGATTGCTCATCAGGAGATTGCACACCTACAAGCCACAGCTGTGTTTATACCTAGATAGGTAGTAATGATAGCGTCACTTTAGGGAGATAATGTAATAAAATGTATAATGCATTAGATATACCTAGATGGGTAGTAATGACAGAAGTGCTACAGTATTTAGTAACGATAATACTGCTTTAAAAAGATATGAAGTAATAAAAAAAACTATACGTATGTATGTAGTAATAATAGGAATACCTCATGTATATATAGGGCAAACATTTATTGAATTTTTTTACGTTTCTTGTATTGATTTTTCAACACATTACAAAAATACATATATGTTCAAAACAGCCCATGTGTACTGCTGCTCTGAAACAACAATGCACTCGCTCAAAAAATAAAAAGAAGGAAAAAGATTTTTGTACAAAGAGCAAATGCTGTGAAAAATTAAAGTTGTGACTGTCGAAAATGTAAAATGTGTTAAAATTACAATTTTAAGTGCCATCACAATAACTTCAACAAACCATGTGTAAAAATCTGTGTTGCTCATGAATGCCTCCTAAAATGTATTTTATAAAAAGCATTTTCTCCCAGAATTCATTGCATAATCCCATCCCAAAATTCCTCTATTATCCTACATAATATACCTCATTTTTTTCTTTTTTGTTGTGTTCCTTACATCCATGTCAGGACAGGTTTACCCGAAAACATTTGAAAACAAATACAGTGGCCGCAAAACCTGTCAATTGACCCACAATTGAATTGGGACAGAAAAGTGGGCTATAACAGAAGGTTGTCTCCAACCAGCAAGCAAAAAAATTATACCTAGCAATTCATAAGAATTTACTTTAGGATCCCTCCACCATTATAATCTCACACGTGTGCTCGCTACAGCATTCAAAACATCTGAAGAAAATAATATTTGGTCATTTCAAAACATACAGAGGTTTTCATCATAATCAATGTACTTCAACGATGTAAACATTATTTTAGACTGAACGTACTCGTGCGAATTGACTCGCGCTGCTCTGTCTGCCGGGTTTTCTCAATAGACTATCGGTCTCCACCGGATCAGAGAGCCCTGGTACCGGGGTACAGCACCAGTGGAAATGCGGCTTTAGTAAAGCGTGGAGGTTGCCATGCCACGACTATAGATAGGGTTCATTTTCAAGGGCCACTTGAATGTAAAATGGAGGCTTGCGCGACTAAGTCACTTCATATAAAAGTGCTTTTTAAACGTTATGTCGTAACGTAAAACAACTCCTGTGTTTGATTGCCACCTATCAATGCTGTTCTACAGTGTAAATTGTAGAATCAGTACCTAGGAATGCCCTAAACATTTTGCTACTCGCAGTACGTGGTTTTTAAAATGTTTTATTCCCAAATGGATCCTCCTCGCCGCCGTTTAAATCGATCACGTACATTGCGATATGCTATTAAATTTCCATATGCAGATTTGAAATAGGGGACCAACAACCCCCGAGTGTTTCTGTGTAAGAATCTAATTTCATCCAACAAGATGATGACAAATAGGACGATTCCTATTCTAGGCACACCCATATCCAACTGGCTAAACATGCGGTACATCTAGAGCAGGTAACTCGTAGAGATATCTTTGCGATGAGGGGATTTTTTCCACTGACTGTGGTTTTATCAAGGGAATATGTGGCCTCAGTCTTCTTGAATATTGGTCGTCGTTCTCAATCTGATGCTCCTGGTGTTAAATTTAAACAGTGGTTATATGGATAAAAACATACTTTTTATATGCTTTCAATTTAATTTAAATGGCTTTGATCCTTGCTCTGGGCTTTCTCTCTTTCTAACTCTGTTTCCGTCCTTATATTTATCTCCCTTCTAATATCTCTGTCTCCTATCTTTCTCTTTAATTTCCCTTATCCTGCCCCCCTTTTAACATTTCTCTCTCTCTGTCCTTTATTTCAATCTTTCATTTTTTACCTCAAGAATGATCTAATCAGATTTCAAGGTCACGTGGCCAGCAGTCGAACAGCTGTGGAGGACGTTATTACCATAACTCAATGTAACTTAAATATCCTTTTTTATTTATCTTGGGATGAACAATCCTCATTCCTCGCAGCAGAAAATGACAAATTGTAAAACCCTAAAAGTCATGAATACCGCGTACAGTGTCTTCAAAAATCTGTTATTGGGCGTTAAACGCCCCTATCACTTTGTTAAGCCCCCACCTTTTCTTTTTTAAAGCTGCTCTAATAAGACATTAATGTTAAGTTGGTGAACTGTGAAAGCAGTCAGACAGATTGAGGCTTAGAGCAGAGAATACAGGCATTGATATGAATTCCATTTTGAGAATGTTCTACAGAATCCTAGGTTCAACAATACAAGGTTAGAACAAGGTTAGAACAAGGACGTTTAATTTTTTTGTCATCTACAGCTACTGCTGGTCATGTTTTCTAACAACGCACTAGTCTCATGAATATGTTCATTTTCAAACACTTCTGTGTGGAATCTCAAGTTGTCCTAACCTAGACTGAATCATAAGAGGATAAGAAGAACTCACCCAGTTCGAATGGAACAGAACAGAACACTGCTATTCAAAAATGGCCCAGACAATTCTAGAAGTGGAATGCACAGCAGGATGTTTCAAAGATTTGTCCTAACAAATTGCTTTATATAATATTTTCAACTGTCAAAAGGGAGTAATGAACGTGGCTGCAAGGTTGTTCAAATGTAAACAGTATGGTCATAAGAAGAAAATTATATTGGGAGGATCTGTGTTGTAAAATCTGGTAATTTGTTGAAAAACAATGCACATATTATTCAGCAGCCTACTCTGATAACTGAAGCCACTCTTCCTTTGATTGCTTTTAGTTAAAGTGGCTATACTGAATGTACTGGAGCTGGTATAGATTCAGTTTCTGTTATCTTAATAATGGTAGTTTAAAGAAAAGAAAATATTTACATAACGTTTGACAAATAAAAAAAGGTTTATTCTTTCCCAAGACAACCAGACACACACAAATGAAGTTTTATAAGACTGTAAGATCTCCTTTCCACATTTACTTCCTCCAGCCATTTCGAACTGATATTTCTTAAAGATCCCCATGGCAATTTCATCCTGTATCTATGGAATGTAAGTAAACATGTGCAACCACTATTTAAGTCCCCTGCTAATATTGGGAATGTAGGGACTGGATGGCTTCGTAATAATAATAGCATTTTGACATTGTACAACACAAGCAGATATAAAATAAAAATCAGTTGTTTGTATAAAATTTCATGTACTCTCTTCAGTTTTCTAAAACAAGGTAATTTGGGATTTTTTAAATCCCCAAATTATAATTAATATTTTATTGTCATATTGACATTCAGTGCTTTATGTCAAAGACGAGGAGATGGATTGTAGTCCGCTGCTGAAGTTACACGATATTAAGAAATAACTGGTATTATTATACTATAATTTAAGAAGTTGATCTCTTCACGTTAATTATTTTATTTAGTTTTCTTACAGAAAACTAACAAGTTCTATTTCTAATCAAGTTTCCAGTTATGGGTTTTTAGAAAACAATTTTGTAACTTTTTTTTTTACTAACTAGCTAACTAATTCCATATGAAACCCCACAAAGAGGAACCTGCACATGCCAAACATCTTTACAAAACTCCAATAAATACAGAAATTATTGCACAGTAGAAAGGCTCCATGGATTGTTGAATAATAAAATCCTCACACAGATCGATAGTTGTCCGGAAACAATGCATTTCCAGCACAACCCCCCATCCCACGTTCCTCTTTGTTTATATTTCTCAGGTGGCCGTTTCTGTGACAGAAACAAAACAAAAAACAGTTACATACATCAAGTTGTCCCAAAATATTTAAGAGAAAGATTATCCAACCAAGTCCCACGTTGAAGTCCGGTAAATGTTCGTTCAGAGCACGTATGTGGTGTCATCCTAACCTAGCCTTTAGCCGTGAGCAATTAGCCTAGCCTAGCCTAGCTCCTCTCCGCCTCCTCCACTTTGACTTCACTGGCCATCAAGTGTTCCCCGTGCCACTTCTTCATGTGTTTCTCCAAGGTGCTGTACACACTGAAGGGCATGTGGCAGATGTCACAGCGGTACACCTCCTTCCCAAACTGGCCGTGGGTCTTCATGTGGCGCGTGAGCTTGGAGCTCTGGGCGCAGGCGTAGCTGCACAGATCGCACTTGTAGGGCCGCTCCCCCGTGTGGCTGCGCCGGTGCACCGTCAGATTGCTGCAGTTCTTGAACACCTTACCGCAGTACTCGCAGGTGTCGCTCCGCCGGCTCTCCTTGCTCGGAGGTCGACCGGGCCCGGGACCGCGGAGGAGGTGAGGCGTGGAGCTGCCACTACGGCCCGAAATTCCCCCTCCTTCTAGGAGCTCCCCAGGAGGGGTGGAGAAGCGCAGGGACCCCGTCTCAGAGGAGGAGTGCTCTGAGGAGGTGGCGAAGGGGGACTGGCGGGCATCGCTGAAGCCGTGGAGGAAGGGTTCTCTGATGAAATGGCGCGAGGCGGCATAGCCAGCCAGGAGCTGGGAGTAGACGTTCTCTGGGGAGATGAGCGTGGCCGCCGCAGGGAGCTCCTGCTCCTTCTCCACCTTCACATCAAATGGAATGAAATAAAGGTTTATTTACACTGAACGCATGAAAACAATGTCACTGGAACACTGGATATACTGTATTTTCCTAAAGAATAATTGTCTATTCTTCAGAAGTCTGTTTCGTGCTATTGGTCGGCGTTAAAATCAATCAGTCAAATTTATTTTATAAAGCCCTTTTTTACATCAGCATTTGTCACAAAGTACTTTTACAAAACAGAGAAATGTGAGAAGATATGAAAGCAGAAGAATGCTGTGTTATCTAAAAGATGGGTTCTTACCTTGATCCTCTTATTGGAGGGGTTGGGACTAGTGATGGGTGTTGGCCTTCGATGGAACAGTCCGGTGAAGGAATCTTCTGATTCACTCATTTTACCATTCATCACGGGCCTTTCCTCTCCGTCCAGCGCTCTGTCAATTGCTCGCTCTCTCTCCCTCTCTCTCTCCCTCTCGCCTCTCCCCGAGTCGCCCCCCTCTCCCCCTCCCCCGTTAGACTGCCTGTCCCTGTCCAGGCTGATGCTCCTCTTGGAAGTGGCTAGTCTCAGGTGATTGTCCAGGTGGTTGTATGAGTGCATGGTTCCCACCCCTCCGCCCTCCGCAGCTCTATCCCCGCCATGGTGCTTCTCGTCTGGGGAAGGCCTCGACCCATTCTCCCTGCTCTGCCTGTTCATGTGGAACTCCGAGTCCATGCTTAGGTTGGACTCGGACCGGCTCAGGCCATTCCTCATCTCCTCCTCTTCCTCAATTTCCTCCTCCTCCTCTTCTTCTTCCTCCTCCTCTTCCTCCTCTTCCTCATTGTCCATCCCCATTCTGGCCTCCCCCTCCCTGTTCTTCTCCCCCTCTCCCGCCTCTCCTCTGCCCCCTTGCTCCGGGGAGCTGCCCATGGAGCCGGACTTGTGCATGTGTGTCTTCATGTGTCTCTTCAGCTTGGAGGCCTGGGAGCAAGCGTGGTCGCACAGGTGACACTTGTAGGGCCTCTCGCCGGTGTGGCTCCTCCTGTGAACGATCAGGTTGCTCTGGAACTTGAAGGTCTTCCCGCAGAACTCACAGGACTTGGCCTTGGCCTGAACCTGCAGGGCCACATGAACGCACGGTTTATTAACCCCGTGGGGGAAACGACGAAGGCATAACCGGCAACACAACACAACACGACCAAGAAGACGTCCCCGGCAACACAATGCATCAAAAAGACGTGCAGCTATGAATTCAAACACGACATGTTACTGTGCACCCCGGGGCGATCGGCTGACATACCTGAGCTTGGCTCTGCCCCTGGGTAGGGGTGTGAGCATCTCCCTGAGGTGTGGGCGGCTGTGGGGGGTAGGTGAGGAACAGCGGGGGCTTCGAGCCCGGCTGGAAGAGGGTGGGGCTCAGCAGGCGGTGCATGGGGGGCACCCGATTGGGCGACAGGGGCGGCGTGGGCCCCCCGTTGTTTGTGTTGTTGCCCACGGCCAGCTCCCTCAGCCTCCTGGAGAAGTCCATGGACGGTGGCTCCATGGGGGCGAGGCGCATCACCCGCTCAAAGGCACTGGAGTGCTGGGAGAGCAGCGAGCCCATCTCCTCCGGGCCCAGGCGCTCCAGGGGGTGCCGGGGTGGCGGGGGGCTGACGAAGGGCGGGGTGGCCGGGAGGCGCGTGTCCAGGTACCCCGGGGGTGCATGCGGGTGGTGCGGGTGGAGCGGGTGGTGCTCCCTGAGGAGCGGCGCCGCCATCCGGAGGAGGTGAAAGGGGTTGGAGGTGTCCCCCAGGAACGTCGGCAAGGGGGAGCGGGGGAGGGAGTCCCCTCCACCCATGGGAGGCGGGAGAGCCATGCGAGGGGTGAGGGTGTAGCTGTTGGGGTGGGTGTCCAGGTAGATGCGGATGCCGTGGTTGTGTTGGGCATGCTGCAGCAGGAACCAGGCGCTGGTGAAGGTCTGCTTACAGGTGGTGCAGATGTAACTGGATGGCTCATCCTTACCTGAACGAGAGAGGGAGGGAGGGAGATGGAGGGAGGGAGGGAGGGAGGAAGAGCAGGAGGG
>JACXGI010013552.1:0-20590 GCA_016801175.1 Esox masquinongy | reverse complement strand
TAATACTTTGTTGAAGCACCTTTTGATTTTATTACAGCACTCAGTCTTTTTGGGTAGGAGTCTATTAGCATGGCACATCTTGACGTGGCAATATTTGCCCACTCTTCTTTGCAAAAGCGCTCCAAATCTGTCAGATTGTGAGGACATCTCCTGTGCACAGCCCTCTTCAGATCACCCCACAGATGTTCAATTGGATTCAAGTCTGGGCTCTGGCTGGGCCATTCCAAAACATTAATCTTCTTCTGGTGAAGCCATGCTTTTGTGGAATTGGATGTTTGCTTTGGGTCGTTGTCGTGCTGAAAGGTGAACTTCATCTTCAGCTTTCGAACGGACACCTGAAGGTTTTGTGCCAAAATTGCCTGGTATTTGGAACTGTTCATAATTCTCTCCACCCTGACTAAGGCCCCGGTTCCAGCTGAAGAAAAACAGCCCCAAAGCATGATGCTGCCACCACCATGCTTCACTGTGGGTATGGTGTTCTTTGGTGATGTGCAGTGTTGTTTTTGAGCCAAACATACCGTTTGGAATTATGGCCAAAAAGTTCAACCTTGGTTTCATCAGACCATAACACATTTTCCCACATGCTTTTGGGGGACTTGGTGTTCGTTTTTGCAAACTTCAGCCGGGCTTGGATGTTTTTCTTTGTAAGAAAAGGCTTCCGTCTTGCCACCCTACCCCATAGCCCATTCACATGAAGAATACGGGAGATTGTTGTCACATGTAGCACACAGCCAGTACTTGCCAGAAATTCCTGCAGTTCCTTTAATGTTGCTGTAGGCCTCTTGGAAGCCTCCCTGACCAGTTTTCTTCTCGTCTTTTCATCAATTTTGGAGGGACGTCCAGTTCTTGGTAATGTCTCTGTTGTGCCATATTTTCTCCATTTGATGATGACTGTCTTCATTGTGTTCCATGGTATATCTAATGCTTTGGAAATTATTTTGTATCCTTCTCCTGACTGATATCTTTCAACAATGAGATCCATCTGATGCTTTGGAAGCTCTCTGCAGACCATGGCTTTTGCTCTGAGATGCAACTAAGAAAATATCAGGAAAATCCTACTAGAACAGCTGAACTTTATTTGTGATTAATCAGAGTCACTTAAATTGATGGCAGGTGTGTAATGACTTCTATTTAACATGAGTTTGAATGTGATCGGTTAATTCTGAACACAGCCACATCCCCAGTTATAAGAGGGTGTGCACACTTATGCAACCAGGTTATTGTAAGGTTTTTATTTTTCATTTTTCCCCCTCGAAGATTTCAGTTTATTTTTCAATTGAATTGTTCACATTATAGGTCACATTAAAAGTGGAAAAAGTTCTGACATGATTTATCTTTGTCTCATTCTTTTACATGACAAAAACATGGCATTTTCACAGGGGTGTGTAGACTTTTTATATCCACTGTATCTTAACAGGCACTTCACTGTTTTTGTGAAATAGTGCCTCCCTCAACATGCGTGGAGTGATCGCAAACAATTAATATTAAGGCAATAGAACGAATAAAACATATCAAAACAGTTTTGATTTAGACACATTTATTTAGCAATTTTGCAATTGGTCAACTGAGGATAAAGAAAAACGTACGTAAAACAAGAATAGGCTAATTAAGGAAAAGTGTTTAAAATAAACCGTTCACGAGTCCGCATCGTAAAGCTACTATTATTTGATGGATAGGTGCTGGTGCCTCTACCTCGACAAGAATAACATTGAAGAACATGCCAGAATGCATGTTTTTTCTAGCGTTCCATTTGTATTCCAAACAATTAGAATAGATTTTTCTCACTATGCTTTATATTCCCAGTTAACCAATCATGTGTTGATTGCTATGTGACTTATATTATATATAGCTACCGGAGGAATTGAGAATTGGATGTCACGTGGTCGATTTCCGGAGATATGATTTTGATTGGCTGAAGTCAACCCCCATTGGTTGCAAATAGTAGTTTCGTCCACCATACATTTCTCTACTTCTTCAAGTTTTACATTTTCTTATTGATGCCGAAGTAGTAGTTGAATACATCGCCAGTGATATTAAATGTTTCTGATTAGTAAGCAAGCTCTATCGAAATGCAATAGGCTATATTTCAAAACGTATTCATGGCATAACTCCATTCCAAGCCCCGAAGATGGCCTAATTCCATTCCAAACGGCCGTAACATGGCATTTACGACGCACTTCATAAAGAGCGACCTGCGTGGTGGTTTGGGAAACAGGCGTAAGTCTGTCTTAACAAAGTCCCGCTTAAAGCTACGTGTATCGTTAAACCATCGTAAGTGCTACGCTATCGGGAAACCGGGCCCTAATCTGTTCGTACTGAACATAATCGCGTTTTCCAGAATAGTTACACATGTATGTAATTCCTCCTATGATGCTGATTTGACATGTAAAATGCATGACACCCTTTCATATCAAGTATTCAAGCATAATGGGTGGAAATCTAGGCTAATAGGGGCAATATTTATTAGTGAATAATCAAAACAAGTTGAAAAAGTTGACTAATCACTGCAGCCCTAAATCATACCAAAAATGTTGGATTATCAGATGAATTATTATTGCACTGTTGGATTATCAGATGAATTTAAGAGAAAAATATGGAAAGTGGAGAAAGGCAGGTTTTGAAGGTTAGTAGTACTGTATTGACCTAGCCTGACAGTGTATCTTACACTTTTCATCAAGGATTATAATGTACAGTATATAACAATTTCAAAAAACATGCCAACTCCTCTGTTCAGCTTCTATTGAGTCAATACATTAGGAAAATATTTCCAGGTAAATGTTCTATATTGTGGGCATACCTTTAATTCTATCCTTAACGAGTATTATGTTTTGATAACATTGAGGCTTTTCTTAGGAAAGAAAGGAATGCCTTCTTGCATTGCACAGGTAAGGCCCTACTGTTATTTGCTGGACGACACCAACCCACAAGAAGTCCATGCACTGTTATTTTACTCATGCAGCTCAAAATTTCTACAAACCCATTATCAATAATTCAGTCAATGCTCATGTCTTTATCTCCGCAGTGGCAGTCTAATCATACCCATAACACTTTAGTATTTAGTATTTTATTGTAACAGTGTGTTTAGCAAAATGTAAATGTCCAAATAACACCTGTGACAAAACCGGTCATGTTGCAAGGAAAATTACCCTCCGCTCCTGCTAGTCAGACACCGTGTGTGCAAAGCCGATAATTCAGCACCAAGGAGAGCGCTATAAACACAAAACGTAAAGTATAAAGATCTCTCCTCTTCAGCCTCACACAACTGGCATTCCCCAGACTTTTAGAACAACAACAATTCTTGTAAATATGCAATGATGAATAATAGACATACTTTTAAATATCAGCATGGACCTACAGTAACCGGTTTGAACAACAGCTCATTCCATCATCTCTAAATCAATGGATAAGGTTGATCTTGCGTCTGAGTAGCATGTTTACACGCCACACTCAGTGAGATCCTTCAGCACCAGATCAGGGCCTAGCAAAGCTATTTGCTGTAGCATCCTTACCTTTATGTACGAGGTCCTCAGTCTCCAGGTCAAATCCATCTCGGTGACACTTTCTCCAGAGCCCAGATATGGTTGAATTGAACTGGCGACTGCAGTGGGACTCCATAGCCGATGCAGCAGCCAGAAAGTGACGTTTTTCCCTAACACGAGGCTGTGCTCCAGCACTTGGACCGATAACTTTTCTTTCATTGCCCATTGGGGGCATTTGCAGGGGGAGATTGTGGTTTGAGATGTAGATGTACCCCGGATCGTTTCTCTTGTTGGAGTAGTTTTTACACCTTTCCCGATGTCTCCGCGCATCTGTCTCGTACCAATAGTCCGTGCAGATTGCCATGGCTAGCAAACCCAAAGCACAGAACGCTAAAAACAGCCCTGTGCTGGTTAACATTTTCATGGCAGCCATCTTTCCCACTCGATGGAGAGCCTAGGCAATCGCGAGAAGGTTCCTTTTCGGCCGTGATTGTACCCCGAATCAGAAAATACTACGGTACTTACAGCCTCGCGGAGCTCTGCGCAGCGAACATGATAGACAACTCGGGTCTTTTGGGCTAAATGTTGTATATATTTGTGTCCTGGCTGATGTGAGACTTTATCTAACATCTGTTGTGGTAAAAGAAATAGGAGAGGGGATGGGTAGCTACCACTGCTGCGAGGAGTGGGTAGTGACGCAATGCTCTCCCTCCGGTTTCAGTAGAAAGTGAATGAACTAAGCACAGGAAATGTATTTTCTGTGATTTAACAGTGGTTAACATATTATGCTATTAAAAATACACGTAAACGTACAAATAATTACATATATTTTAATATAATAGCAATATGTTTTGTCAGTGATCCACACAGTTCTGCATTGTTAATATGAAAAAGAACATTTGGTATTTTAGTATTTATTAGGATCCCCATTAGCGCCTCTGCCTATAGGCAACAACTGTAAGGTTCTGTTCCTTCTTGGTTTTTGTTTGGGGTTTTTTGGTCTGTTTTTTCCCTAATTGACATCGTTGTACCTATCTAGTTCATTGTATATCTTTGTTCTACTTTCTAGGTTCTGAATTTCTATGCTCAGTTTGGTTTTTCTTTTGGTTTGATCAATTTCACTGCTGCTCGTTAGCGCACCCTATTTATTCAGTTCGTTTTCTCAATTTCATTGTGAGGTATTGTTTTGTGTCTACACAATATACTAAGCCTTTGATTCCAAATAGGCCTATTGTGATTGCCTTTCCGTGTTTTGACCTTCTAGCCCGTTTTGACCTACCTGAATATTTCTTGTCCGAGTCCGTGCCTGTACCTTCGCTCCGTTTCTTTAGTATTTTTTTGGCCTTGATTACTAGAATGACCACGACTATGATTTTTGCCTTGCTCTTGTGTACTTTTGCCTTTAGATATCCTGGTTCTGACCTCTGCCTGTCTGACATCCAAGTTTGCCTTCGGTCCTTGCTGAATAAAGAACGCGATCTGCGTAAGGAACCATTCTCCTGCCTACGGGTGTTGTGTTCTGTCTACAGCTTTTTGGTGCGATGTCCAAACAGAACTATTGCATAGCACAATAGCTATATGTGAATATACTTAACATTACATTATGCATGTCAGTATACACAATAATATAATCTATAGGCGTATATGCCTGGGTTAACATAAAATACTTCACACAATTCTGTATGTATCAGAAAATTGTCCCTGCTGTACAGCAAGGTGTTTTTAAAAATCTTTTTTCATTACTAGCTTGCGTTACCCGGGGTGGGAAAGAGTTCAATGTGGTAATTTAGTTCCACGAAGTGAACCTTCCAGTTTCTGTTCCAGGCGGTGAAGAGTCCTCTGGTTGCATGCCTTGTGTGGTGCTGATGTGCAGCAGTGGTGCCATGAATGGGGTAGGTTGGCCATACCAAAAAGTAATGTGCATGGGGTTGAATATTTTTTTTAAATAAAATATTTCAGTTTTCTTTTCTCACAAACATGTCCCAACATAAAACTATCTTATAATTATTTATTGTGTTTCTGTGTTTTGAAATAAAATATTGAACAGAACAAAATGTCAATGAATGATTTGTAATTCTGGGAAAAAATAAAATTGGTCAGGGGACTGAAAACATTAGCAAGGCAGTGTGTATACCTTGCAAATGTAGGTATATAATATATATTATACAGTTGCGCTCATAAGTTTGCATACCCTGGCAGAAATTGTGAAATTTTATTTAAGTATAGTGATCATATATTTATCACATAGTTGAAACCATTTATCACATAGTTGTTGGGATCCTTTTTAAATCATAATGATAACAGAAATCACCCAAATGGCCCTGGGCAAAAGTTTACATACCCTTGAATGTTTGGCCTTGTTACAAACACACAAGGTGACACACACAGGTGAAAATGGCAATTAAAGGTGAATTCCCCACACCTGTGGCTTTTTAAATTGCAATTATTGTCTGTGTATGAATACTCAATGAGTTTGTTAGCTCTCACGTGGATGCACTGAGCAGGCTAGATACTGAGCCATGGGGAGCAGAAAAGAAATGTCAAAAGACCTGCGTAACAAGGTAATGGAACTTTATAAAGATGGAAAAGAATATAAAAAGATATCCAAAGCTTTGCAAATGCTGCTCAGTACTGTTCAATCACTTATTAAGATGTGGAAAATTCGGGGATCTCTTGATACCAAGCCAAGATCAAGTAGACCGAGAAAGATTTCAGCCAAAACTGCCAAAAGAATTGTTTGGGATACAAAGAAAACCCACAGGTAACCTCAGGAGAAATACAGGCTGCTCGGTGTGGTTGTTTAAACGAGCACAATATGATGATACTTGAACAAAAACGAGCTGCATGGTCGAGTTGCCAGAAAGAAGTCTTTACTGCGCCTATGCCACAAAAAGCCCGGTTACAGTATGCCCGACAACACCTTGACACGCCTCACAGCTTCTGGCACACTGTAATTTGGAGTGACGAGACCAAAATAGAGATTTATGGTCACAACCATAAGCGCTGTTTGGAGAGGGGTCAACAAGGCCTTTAGTGGACAGAATACCATCCCCACTGTGAAGCATGGTGGTGGCTTACTGATGTTTTGGGGGTGTTTGAGCTCTAAAGGCATGGGGAATCTTGTGAAAATTGATGGCTAGATGAATGTAGCATGTTATCAGAAAATACTGGCAGACAATATGCATTCTTCTGCACGAAAGCTGCGCATGGGACACTCTTGGACTTAGCAGCACGACAATGACCCTAAAAACAAGGCCAAGTTGAACCTCCAGTGGTTACAGCAGAAAAAGGTGACTGTTCTGGAGTGGCCATCACAGCCTCCTGACCATAATTTCATCGAGCCACTCTGGGGAGATCTCAAACGTGCGGTTTATGCAAGACGACCAAAGACTTTGCATGACCTGGAGGCATTTTGCCAAGACGAATGGGCAGCTATACCACCTGCATGAATTCAGGGCCTCATAGACAACTATTTCAAAAGACTGCATGCTGTCATTGATGCTAAAGAGGGCAATACACAGTATTAAGAACTCAAGGTTTGCAGACTTTTGAACAGTGGTCAGTTCATTTTTTCCTTTGTTGCCATGTTTTGTTTTATGATTGTGCCATTCTGTTATGACCTAGAGTTGAATGTGAATACCATAAGAAATAAAAGACGTGTTTTGTTATGTTTTGTTTACAAATGGTACATATATTACCAATTCTCCAAGGGTATGCAAACGTTTGGGCACAACTGTATATCTATTGTGTCACCAGCCCCTTTCAAAATGTTCACCTTTTGTTGCCTTAGCCTGAAAAGAATATACATAAAATAAGACTTTTTCTGGCTGTACTTACACACAGCATATCCAAGTAAAAATAAAATAAGTAAAATCGGATAGGGCTGCAGTGTCACTAGACCCCCCTGTCTCAGAGGTTTGCTGCTATGTCATTGTGCCAGGGCAGTAATGGAGTAGGGCAGGGGTATTCAAATCTGGCCCTTGAAGCCGGTTCCATTCCATTTTTTCATTGCAACCCTCTAATCAGGAACTTATTCAGACTTAAGACACCAAGAGGGTCCAATTAATGATGAGGTAGAACACAAAACCAGCAGGTTCCGGCCCTCGTAGGGTAAAATTTGAATACCCCTGGAGTAGGGTGTCTAACTTTCCTTGTGTCCTGTTCTGTTTCAACTTAGGAGGACATGAGCCCTTGGACCACCTCAGGCCTTTTCCTAGCCACTCTGCATCAACTCTGCTGTTGCTTGCTCTTTGGGGTTTCAGGCTGGGTGCCTGTAAAAGCACTTTGTGACAATTGCTGATGTGAAAAGTGCTTTATGAAATAAATTTGATTGATTGATACCCTATTTGGATAACTGAAGACCCCCTGAGTTTATTCTTCGTGGAACAACCTTTTGCTTGTATTACAGCCATGAACATGTCTCTTTGAACACATCTCTACTAACTTTGCACACCTATATTTGCCCATTCTTCTTTGAGGAATTGTTCAAGCTCAGTCTAATTGCATGGTGACTTCTTATGGACTACACTCTTCAAGTCATTCCAAATATTTTCAATGGGATTTAGATCAGGGCTCTGACTTGGCCACTCAAGGTGATTCACCTGCTGTCCATGGCCTTCAGTATGGTTGCTTTGGGTTACTGTCATGTTGAAACGTGAGCCATCTTCCCATTTTCAACTTCTTGGCAGAGGGCTGCAGGTTCTCAAGAATCTGTCAGTATTATGCACTGTTAATTTTCCCTTCTATCCTGATAAGAGCTCCAGTCCCTGTAAAAGAGAAAACACCCCCATAACAGGATGCACCTAATACTGACAAAATCCTTGAGTGATGAATACTGAAAACTTGAGTTCACAAAAGTAAGAACCAATAAGCACACGTGTAATTGAGCAGTGCGGATTATCTTTGATTTCCTATCAATGAATACTGCATTTAACTTAAATAATGTGAACAACATCAATCCGATGGATTAAGAATAGTTAGGTTCAACATCTGATAATGTTCCAGAAATGTGAGCAAGGAATTTGGCAAGCTAGAGTATAGCCGATAGCATTACATTAGTAAATTAAGAAAGGCATACTGAGTAAATCAGAATGAACTATTCAGTAAATTGTCCACTCCAGACATACATTATTTAAAATGTTACATATCCTAAATACAAGTACATTTCTATGTAAAAAAATACAAGACACCAAAAGATTATCATATAATTTATATTCCAACTTCAACTTAACTGACAGAGTGAGAGTCAAGTAAAAAACGATTCATTATTGCATAAAGTGTATACATATTGAACTGCTTCAGTGGAGAGATTGTTAGGCTAATACATTTGCCACACTTCACCCATCTGTGAGAGACCGAGAGTAATTATGCATTTATTCTAAGGCACGGTTAGGTGCATTTAGGGAAAGCATTAAATCACATGCTCAGGCTTGTGAGTTTAAATAAATAATATTTTAAAAATCCATTCAGATTCAGGACAAATATATTTCACCAACTGTGGCTACCTATCAGTAAATGCAGGGATTTGGTAGATCATGATGAAAAGCTAACTTTCCAGGTTTTCAAGTTATTACTTTTCATTTTTCTAAATCATTTAATTACCATACTACATTGATATTCAATCAAAGCTGGCAAAATATTGCTATATTTGTAGATATTCAAGTAACTCAACACCATCGCTTCTTGTCCTCAGAGTTTGCCACTGGTATAAGCATCTACATGAATAGGAATCGAGCAATGAGCATGTACGTAGTATATGCCAGGCCCTTTATGATGGAAGCCAGGCGAAATGCAGTGATTTTGTGAGCAATTTCAGGAATAATGAATCCTATTTTTGCACAAATTTCAAACAATCATACATTGCATGAAAACAAGGACAAAGTACAGTGACAAGTTTCCTTTGTTTTAAAGGGTTCAAACTCTTATTTATAACACCAGTTTCATGTCATTGGGAATAACACAACATTGGTGTCCCATTGTGTAGTCACTCCCAATCTAAAAGAATAAAACTAAAAAGAGGCAAAAAACAGTTATGAATTGCAGTAAATATTACAAAAATTACATAAAATGTACCATGCATAATACATGATATTTATACATATACAAATTCAAAAAGTGACCAGATGACAATATTTCAAAATGATTTCTATAGTCATACAAAGTAGGCAATTGAACTGGCAATTGAATGCATAAGTATTCACATTCTTTGCTATGACACACCCAAATGATCTTTGGTGCAAACAACTGAATTTAGAACTTATGTAGGTAGTTGAAGGGAGTTCAACTGTGTGCAATTATAGTGTTTCAAATGATTTTAGGTAAACTCCTAGGTCCCACAGTTGGCTGGTACACATCCTAACAAAAACAACATCATGAAGATGAAGGAACATTCAAAGCAGTTGTGAAATATGGTTCTTCAAAGCACCAAAGCGCAGTAAACTTCATTATTAAGAAATAGACAGACTATGGCACATCTGTGAATCTGTATAACTGGGGTGCTTCAAGAAAGTGGCCTTCATGGCAGAGTGGTAAAAATAAATAAACTTACATTAAATGTTGGCTAGAGTTGTCAGAAGGCATGTGGGACACTGCGACCAAGTGAAAGAGGATTCTATGGTCTGACGAGACCAAAACAGAGATTTTTGGCCTACAAGCGCTATGTTTGATGCAAGCCTAGCAACTGCACATCTATTCATATGTGACAAGAGTTGAAAATTGCAGTTTACCATCCAATTTCTCAGTTTGAGCAATTTTACAAAGAACAATGGGCAAAAATTGCTGTGTACAGATGTGCAGATATGGTGTGCAGACACTTGTCTAAAGAGACTCATGGCTGTAATTTCTGCCAAAGGTGTCTCTACCAAATATTGACTAAACGCGGTGAATAATTATGCAATACATTGTAGACTTTTAAATCATAGACTTCTGTGTGTTGATCAGTGGAAAGAACATTTAATTAAATCAATTTTGAATACTTTTTTAGAGCGACTGAATAAGTTTGTCTTCACTGAACTTGTGTTGTCATTTAAAAATGTATGACTGTCAACATTTTAGCTAGCTATTTTTACGGCTAATATGAAGGGAAGACAGCCAACGAGAAAAGCCAATTATGGCAATGAAATTTTATATTTTTCAATAAACATTGGTTCTGAATTGAAAAGTAGTTCTAGTAGTCATACAGTTTTTCTGTCGGTAACATAACAGATTACAGTTACAGTTTTTTTTGTAATCAGTTACTCCCCAACCCAGATGGAATATATTTCAATTTTTTTCCCTTACAAATATTTCCCAACATTTTCTCCCACATGTCACTATAAAATAATTGATTTAGAATATCAGTGCCTTAAAAGAAAAGGTTTGAATACTTTTGCAAGGCACTGTGTATATACATTTATTCAAGTTTAAATTACCAAAGTAATGATCAATTGCACTACATGTTCTGTTAATGATCAAAAATCAGAGCTAGAATTAATCTTTAGAACTGTTATAACCCTAGTTCTGATTAAAGGAACTGGCATCCTGAATAAGTGTGTCATTTTGGTTGTCTTATTGTTTTTATGCTGATGTAATGATGTCACATGAGATAAGTCATAGGATATACAGTCCGGAAATAATTGGACACAAGTTGTGTTATTTTGGCTGTTTACCAAAATGTATTAAAGATACAGTTAAATAATGAATATTGGCTTAATGTGCAGTCTCTCAGCTTTAAGATGAGGGTATTCACATCTAAATTGGAGGAAGGATTTAGGAATTACAGCTTTTTAATATGTAGCCCCCTCTTTTTCAAGGGACCAAAAGAAATTGGACAACTGACTCAAAAGATGTTTTATGGATAGATGTGGGTTATTCCTTTGTTATTTCTTCATCAATTAAGCAGGAAAAAGGTCTGGAGTTGATTCCAGGTGTGGCATTCGCATTTGGAAGCTGTTGCCGTGAACCCACAACATGCGGTCAAAGGAGCTCTCCCCTTCAGCAGCAAAAAAAAAAAAGAAAAATAGTATGGAGAAGTCTTGGAACGGCTCATGATCCGAAGCATACCACATCATCTGTAAAACACGGGAGAGGCAGTGTGATGGCATGGGCATGCATGGCTCCCAATGGCACTGGGTCACTAGTGTTTATTGATGATGTGACAGAAGACAGAAGCAGCCGGATGAATTCTGAAATGTATAGGGATATATTGTCTGCTCAGATTCAGCCAAATTCAGCGAAGATGATTGTACAGCGCTTCACTTTACAGATGGACGATAACCCAAAACATACTAGAAAGCAACCCAGGACTTTCTTTAGGAATAGAAGTGGAATATTCTGCAATGGCCAAGTCAATCACCTGATCTCAACCCGATTGAGCATGCATTTCACTTGCTGAAGACAAAACTTAAGGCAGAAAGACCCATGAACAAACAACAACTGAAGACAGCTGCAGCAAAGGCCTGGCAAAGCATCACAAAGGAGGAAACACAGCGTTTGGTGATGTCTATGCATTCCAGACTTCAAGCAGACATTGCCTTTCTCGACAAAGTATTAAAAATAAACATTCTATTTATGATTGTGTTAATTTAGCCAATTCCATTTGAGCCCCTGAAATAAGGAGACTTTGTATGAAAATGGTTGCAATTCCTAAACCTTTCATACGATATTTTTGTTCAACTCCTTGAATTAAAGCTGAAAGTCTGCACTTCAACTGCATCTTGGTGGTTTCATTTCAAATCCATTGTGGTGGCGTACAGAGCCAAAATTATGAAAATTGTGTCAGTGTCCAAATATTTCCGGACCTAACTGTATTTAGGGGCAAGATGGAGTATCATCCTAACAATAGTTCCATGTAATAAAAGGAAGGTGGAGTGCAATCTGAAGATTTAAGACTTAATATAAAAAAATAATTGTTCTCCAGTCCCATGTAAGGTGACTGTGATGATTTTGGTGTGGCACAAGTCCTTTCGGCTCAATGTAGTATGGCAGACAAGAAAGCCATGACTGCAATGCCACAGCACAGGAGCAGGATGTGCAACAGGGAGTGTCTGTGAAAACAGGAAAGTAAGATAACAAAAAGCCATGAAAATGTGCTTCAGTGTCTGGCCCATTTTTTTTAATACTCTCATTGACATAACATTTATTCCCATATGCATATTAGGCATTCCCATAGGAGTTTATAACGAGCATTTGCATGGTGGTCAGTGACTGTCCAGGCTGGCCAGACTATACATTATACATACCTAAGGCTGGTCTCCTCAAGGAGGTCAGGTACCACATTGACCAGGGCTATGTACAGGAAGCCTCCCGAGGAAAATGGCAAGATCCACAATGTTGCATTTTCTTCACAGGTTAAGGTAGAATGAATAAGAGAACACTTGTTATAGTTAACAATACTCTCATTGGTGCTGTTTTATATGCGATGGATAGACTGTTTACCTGTTCCACTAGGAGACTGGGCACACAAAGCAAAACAGGCCCCCAACACCCCTCCCAATGCTGTGGACAGCTGCATGCGGGCGGCACTCCAGCGGTCAAACCCTGCACGTAGCAGGATGGCAAAGTCACCCACCTAGTGAGGAGAAAACAGTAAATAATATGTCATGGAAAACATGTCAGATACAGTTCAAGCCAAATCAACTCAAACTTTGTGATATACAATGGTAACATTAAATGCATTTCAGAGTGCTTAACAGGTAAAAAGGATAAAAAGAGTATGAAGTCATGATATAGTGGAAATAAAAAATATCTATGCAAAGAAATATAAAATGATGATACTTCAAAAGGTGACAATTTTACTTTTGGGACTGTATATTTTCTTTGAAAGTACAAATTCCCCTGAATAAAATCAGTTCAAACTACTGATATACAATACCAGTCAAAGTTTGGACATACCTACTCATTCAAGAGTATTTCTTTATTTTTACTAGTTTCCATATTGTAGAATAATAGTGAAGACATCAAAACGAGTAAATAACATATGGAATCATGAACTAACCAAAAAAGTGTTACATTGTTATTTTAGATTCTACGAAGTAGCTGGGCTTTTCCTTGACTATTGCCCTGTTGAAACACAAATGACAGCACCACTAAGCACAAACCAGTTGGGATGGTGGAATGCTGCAGAATGCTGTGGTAGCAGTACTGGTTGAGTGTGCCTTGAATGCCAAACAGTGTCACCAGCAAAGCACCCCCACACCATGAAACATCCTCCTCCATGCTTCATAGTGGGAACCACAGATGTGGAGATCATCCGTTCACCCACTCTGATAAGTGGTTGGAAACAAAAATCTCAAATTCGGACTAGTCAAACCAAAGGACAGGTTTCCACCGATCTAATGTTAATTTCTCATGTTTCTTGGCCCAAGCAAGACTCTTTTTCTTATTGGAGTCCTTCAATAGTGGTTTCTTTGCAGCAATTCAACCATACAGGCCTGATACATGCAGTCTCCTCTGAACAGTGAATATTGAGATGTGCAGTGTTTCCCTTGTAGTGTAATAAGAACGACACTCGGCCACTGCTAAATTGTAACACCCCACCCCAGAACTGGATATTTTTATGAAATCAATTTTTTTTACTAAGCTGCGCACAGTTTACCATCGCACAAGCATCAGAGCACAGCAACGTCCCACACCAGATGTTCAGAGTATCAAGCTAGCGAGTGAGGTCAGACAAACATTCTAGTCTAACTGGCTGTGTCTGTGCACATGCACATCTGGGTGGAACTGTCTGTAAGTGGCTGTCACATTGATATAAAGCAGTTAGCACTTGTCTGAGAGACAACCAGAGTTAAGTAGATAGCTACGCTGTAAACCCCAATGTATTTCTTACTCAAATGTTTGTATTAAGTGTAACTCAAAGTTAGAGAAATAATCCTAATGACTTAAAACATTTATGTTACATTGACTTTCACTCAATTTTTAGAAGTTTAAAATGAAAATGTTCCCAGCATGCTCTGCTTCAGGTTGATATTATGGAATTGTTTTATCCTTTTTATGCATGTACACTGACTGATTAATTCATCTTACTGTAGCTACACAAACATCAAACACATGCATTTGCCTAATGTAATCCAATCATGTAGTAAAACAAATATTTTGCACTCACTACTGAAATGATTGTAACAATTACATTAAAAAAAAATCTTCCTGTCAAAACTTCAGCTGGATTCCAATGGGAATTGTGCGTATAGGCAGAGTCAGTCCCCCCTCTCCTGTCCCGGTGCTGCCCCCCCAATCCCCACCACCCTGGGGAAGTCTAGTCTAAGTCAGGCTACACTTGCTATAAAGATGGGAATTACCGTATTACTGTAAGAGTAAATGGTACACCACATCATGCTTTCCAGCCAACACTAAAACCATGTTCATTATGTGTATTATCAGAAGATTTAAAAATGAATTATTGTACAAAAATGCACAATTGCAACTCAATGTCCAGAGTCAAAATCAAGAGGCAAGATCAAGGATCATTTAGATGAAAGACATCGAAAGAAATCATTAGAAAATAGTTCATTTTAAACTTAATGATATTTATCCTATCATTACAACTTTTAAAATGTACTAATACCACTATTTTAATCTAATAGATGATAATAGACCAAATACCTTTTTTGGTCTATTAGGCTGATAACAAATGAGACTCGGAGATCCAAAAGATGAAAATACTTATGCTATCTTCTCCTTAGTCATTGTCGTTCCTTCCGATGGTTGCGGGATGAAAAGGACCATGAGAAAAGGTATAATCGAGTCCTGACAGTTACAGTAGGCTATTACCAATAGACATGTACATAACATAATCACTTGACAGCTGAATAACAGCCTACTGTACTAATATTTATTGTAGCTAACGTTTCTTCGGAACATTAAGGATGATAATAAATGAGAGACTCTGAGTTCCAAAAGATTAAAAGACTTAAGCTATCTTCTCCTTAGTCATTGTTGTTCCTTGTGGTGATCACAGGATGAAAAGGACCATGAGAAAAGTTTATTAATAAATCTGATTAGTTTAATCCAGTGCAGACAGTTACAGTATTGCCAATAGACATAGTACATAACATTGTTATTCTGCCCTTGCGTAAGAGTCTCCTTTCTTAAGCTTGACAGATAGATAAACTCGTTCCAGAAACCATAGTTTTTTTTAAGGAAGATTTATTGCCTTCAACCTTTCTTTACAGCACTAGAATGAAACTGTAATAGAGAAATACACTTAAAATAAGTGTTGTTTAGCTTACTTTTCCCTAAATGCACATTACTGAGTATCACATACAGAATAACAATGTCTCAACTTAGCAGTATGTAAAACAAATCCACAACATCTCTACATGAATAGCATAGAGTAGATACATATTTCCATGTGACTAAAGAATATGACTCCATAAATTATATAAGTAATCATCCATATCAATTTCAGCATGAATTGAAAGATAAACATGTTGTTAATAGTTTACTCAAAGACGATGCTTCTACAGATCAATTGCAAACAGGATGGATCTTGCTAGTATCTCTCAGCTCTACAAAATCTGACGTTTTCTCCATGCTAACATACTCTTCTTTTTCAGTATAACGAAACTTACGCACATACCATTGCTCAGAGCAGTGACATCTAGTAGTCAGGAGGGGAATTACCTAATAATGAACTAGAGTCCAGAACAATTATCACTAGACAGCTGAATAACACCCTACTGTCCTAAAATTTATTGGAGCTAATGTTTCTTACTTTGGAACATTAAGGATGATAATATGAGATACTTTAGATCAGAAAGTTTGAAAGACTTATTTCTTTAAATCGTTCGCCTTCCATCGTTCTCAGGTGATCCAAAGTGCCTAAAGATCTGTGGATCATCGTTCATTCCTTCCGGTGAACGAGATTCGAAGATCATCGTTCCTTCCGGTGAAAGAGATTTGAAGATCCTACTGAGATGAATCATGATTCAAAAAGATTTGTTCAAAAAGTACAAATCGTTTGCAAACGACCCATCACTATTTGACATTTTACTTCTACCACTCAATACAATAAAACACATTCATAACCATCACCATTTTCGGTTGAATTACAGGTCACTCTTTATGTTAGCTAGCTAGCCATATTAACATCAACCTGCTGTTTGAATTCGTCAGTGAGAGAAGCTAGCAATGCAATGTAGCCTTCCTTAGCTGGCAAGGTGACTGAGTGTTCGGGTCTACCATCTGAAATTCACGTAGCTAACGTGAGGTTAATCCAGTCAATCACACCATAGCGTTTTATGCTGGCAGGGTTCACACACACAATAGCTGAATATGCAGACCTAGTGGGCAAACCGATGGAGCAAACATGAGCTAGCACCTACTCCATTTATGTGGCGTTGTCAAAGATGGAAACTTTGCTATCGTCAGTTTAATTCCAAGATCAGCATGCAGCTATAGTGCTTCGAAGTCCCTTTGATAAGGAACTCCAAACTGAACAGAACTACACTATATTCTACCATTGTCATTATCATCATTAATTGTCTCGTTGCAAAAGCAAAACCGTCGTTTGGGGACTTTGAAGCACCTATGTGCCGGTCTTGGAGTAAACTGACTATAGCAAAGATTATAGCAAACACCACACAAATGGAATCGGGGCTCGCTAGCTCTGCAAATTCAGCTATTGTGGGAAGTCAGCCAATACAAAACCAAAACATGAATTATATTAAAATGACAGCTTACGTTGTGCAAATGGTGAACTCATACAGTTGTCAACCCTTGTCAATACAATCCGTTTCACCTTTGCTAGCTGACTAAGTAGCTACCTGGTAGATCGAAGCCTATTATAGAATGATAATAGATGATAGAAGCCCATCTGTAAAAGCCTGCACATTTTGTGTGTGTGGCCAGCCAGGTAGAGAAATGTCAGAAATAAGACAGACATCAGAGCGTTTTTCAGTACACCAGAACGCAAAGTAAGAACCCTAGTAGCCTAATATCTCAAAGACTAGTTGATAAAATGTTCCTAAGTATGATGTGAAATGCTAATGGAAATGTTTCATTATGATTTCATTAGGCAGAGCAGGCAACAAATGGTACACAGACAAGTAGAGCTTGGGACAGATAGGCAGGAACGGACTGGCAGAGACGGAGTCTGAGCTAAGTTTGTTGAGTCTCTGTTTGGCAATATTATGAAGGGCTCTTTTTTAGACTTGTAAAATAGGGACATAATTGGACAATGACACCCCCACTCTCTAATTAAACTGGTGACTGAAACAAGATATGTCTAAGGCAATGGTATTGCTGTTGTGATTAATTGTGTAGTTTTGGGTGGTGAAAGGGAAAGAGCGAAGGAGAGACTTCGGTTGACAGTGCCACAGCCATGGCAGGACCAGGTGTCAACCTTGTTGCCAGCATCACCAGTATACGGGACAGTGGCACAGCATTGTCTAGTTACCTCAGTGGTGGCATAGAACCACATCAGCCACAGCCACAATTTATAGAACCGCAGACTCTTGTCAACAAAGTGTTGACGTTTCTAGAGAAATGGTTTCGCGATTTCCCCTGGTTACATTATAATCCATCAATAAAAGGTGTGTTGTGTTTTCACTGTAGCCAAGGGTTTTCAAGCCAGCCATCTTTTGGCCAAAGAGGGGATGCTGCCTTCATTAGTGCAGGATTTAGGAACTGAAGAAAATATTTCAGAAAATATATCAGATTTTCGCCCCTAATTGTGCATTGCTTTTTGCAAGCCAATGCCTTGTGTGTAGCTTTGCGAAATTCTGGTAAAGTTCCCAGGTTATACAGAAATCTCAGCCCAAGCAGTGATGTCATTTTTGGAAATGGGCAAATTTTTGGAAATTTTGAGGTTTTTTTAACCATGGCTTTCAGGCAACTGGGCTAGGATTTTTATCTGACAGCACAGTGCATTTGAGGACATCAGAAATGACTAGTCCATAAGCTAGGTGGGTTGCACGACTTGAAAATAAGGATTTATGGGATATGTTAAGTATTCAAAATTGGCTATTTTATAACAGTCAAGGAAGTGAAATTATAGAAAATAAATGTATTCAGTAACCATGTCTCTGTCATTAACAAATGAGTCATGGGTGGTAAAACAGTCATGGGTGGTAAATCTAGAGTTCACTTGAAAGGGCAATGCATATTGGGAAATTATATTGTAGGTGTGGCTTAGTATATACTCAATTCCTTTAAGCAAATACAACTCAAATGTGAAACCCGGTTTAAGTTTAATTTAATTAATTCTGGGAACTTATTAAGGTTTACAGTATAAGTGAATAGAACTCATTTCTTTTGAGGCAATCAGTGGCCACAAAATATTTAAGTTTAGAAGCAAATGGTTTTGAGTTTTTTAAATCATAAATTTTATTAGTTTTAGATTAGTTGACATTACTTAAATTATTTAATATCCTTTAAATCACAATATAAGTATGATGGAAACATACACATTGAGTTTTTCCAACATTAAATACTCAGTTACTGTACTTAAAATTGTTTAGCTATATTGATTTTCATTAAGTCAGAAGATTACAACTGACTTGTAATCAAGAGGTACATGTAAAAGTAACTCCAAATATGTAAGTTCCACAGACAAATGGCTTTTGAGTAAATATACTTAAATCTTTTAAGGCAATCAGTTGCTCTAATTTATTTGAGTTCTGCTAACTTATTCGGGTTTACAGTGTAGCTTTAACAGCCAGCAGTCAGACAGTCTGAATATCATTTATAGCTACAGTAGATTAGCTTAATGCAGGCAACATTAGAGATCCGGCAGCAACAATAAGACTCCTGGTTTTCGCATTTTGCCTTTTAAAATAGGTCTGCGGTAAAACACTATGTATGGTATGAATTGAATTAATTCATTTTTTGTAGCTTTGCTTAGTGTGTATTAAGAAAATATCTAAAGAACAACTATGTGGGAAAAATATAAATGAAACAGGATTGCTATTTAAATTATAATTCACATAAGAATATTATAAGGAGGAGCACACTGATAAATGGTTAGAGCCCCCCCCCCCACCAGGGCAGAAGTGGGACTCATTTTCAGGCTGGGAGTTGCATGGTGCACCATGCCAATTTAGGTAGGGTGCAAGGGGGGTACAATGTACTAATGAAAACTACATGCTATTTTTGGGCATTTAACAACTATATTATATGACAAATATAAATATAGATAAGACAGAAACACTTTTGAATAATATATATCAAAAAACAAGTAGTGCTGTCAGACAATTAAAATAATCAATCCTCATAATCTCATAATATTCTGTAGTTACTCGACATTAATTTTTATTTTAGAATATGTTCAAAGTTAGCCCTTACTACACCCTTTTCTGTTTAAAAATCAGTGCATTATGTTAAAGACATTATACATTGTTTTACTGTAAACTATGGACGGTGCTTTCACTTGGAATTAGATGAATGCAAGTTGTCACAGACCTTAAATGTCAGTCCATAACATACCACAATAATTGGCAGCATCTATATGTAGCCCATGTAAATCTAAATAAAAGGTTGCTGGTCTATGATCCAATAGTTCTACCATCTTATATTGTTCTCTTGATTAAGGTAAGTACAAAAACTGCAACGTTAGACTACTGTACATAACTGAACTGTTCATAATTCCCTCCATCCTGACTAAGGCCCCGGTTCCAGCTGAAGAAAAACAGCCCCAAAGCATGATGCTGCCACCACCATGCTTCACTGTGGGTATGGTGTTCTTTGGGTGATGTGCAGTGTTGTTTTTGCGCCAAACATACCTTTTGGAATTATGGGCCAAAAGTTCAACCTCGGTTTTTTCAGACCATAACACATTTTCCCACGTGCTTTTGGGGGACTTGATGTTTGTTTTTGCAAACTTCAGCCGGGCTTGGATGTTTTTCTTTGTAAGAAAAGGCTTCCATCTTGCCACACTACCCCATAGCCCATTCATATGAAGAATACGGGAGATTGTTGTCACATGTAGCGCACAGCTAGTACTTGCCAGAAATTCCTGCAGTTCCTTTAATGTTGCTGTAGGCCTCTTGGAAGCCTCCCTGACCAGTTTTCTTCTCGTCTTTTCATCAATTTTGGAGGGACGTCCAGTTCTTGGTAATGTCTCTGTTGTGCCATATTTTCTCCACTTGATGATGACTGTCTTCACTGTGTTCCATGGTATATCTAATGCTTTGGAA
>JACXGI010013551.1:0-20724 GCA_016801175.1 Esox masquinongy | reverse complement strand
TTAGTGTAGTGTATGTGTCTTAGTGTAGTGTATGTGTATTAGTGTAGTGTATGTGTCTTAGTGTAGTGTATGTGTCTTAATTTAGTTTATGTGTATTAATGTAGTGTTTGTGTCTTAGTGTAGTTTATGTGTCTTAGTTTAGTTTTTGTGTATTAGTGTAGTGTATTTATCTTAGTGTAGTCTATGTTCCTTAGTGTAGTGTATTTGTCTTAGCGTAATGTATGTGTCTTAGTTTAGTTTACGTGTCTTAGTGTAGTGTATGTGTCTTAGAGTAGTGCATGTGTCTTATTCAATATTTAACTGTAACTTGAATATATTTTGGTAAACAGCCAAAATAACAACAACTTGTGTCAGTGTCCAAATATTTCTGGACCTAACTGTAACATAGAACAGGTCAGTAAGGTTGACCCTATAGATGTGATGCTGTCGATGGTGTATATTCTACCAGTAAAAATACTGTGACTCTGAGCAGCTTTCTGCAGCAGAACACCTTGCTTATTGAAAAACTCCACACGCAACATTAAGGTACTACTCTTCTTTGCAACCAATATGTATGTCTAACATTAAAATGCATGCCATGCCTCATCTGTGGTTGAAGTCTAAATTAAATAAAAAGTAGGTATGTGTAGAATCTGAGCCACATTTAGTACTTAACATGCATGTCACTCAGTCTCAGCATCTGTTTGGGACATAGAAAGCGTAATGGTGAATGTACATGTACAGTAAGTGGATGGAAAATGTGGAAACCATGTCCTGTCAGAAATATTGCAGAGGTAAATCACAAATCGCCTAAATTAGAAACACAAACACTGAGAAGAACACTGAACACAGAAACACACTCAATCAGTCACTACCATGAAGAGACAGAGAGAGAACGAGAGAGAGAGAGAAAGAGACTGTCATTGAATTGATTATGTACAAATAGAAGTTGCAGTAAATTGTAGTTTAGACTATAAATTGCAGTGTTTTGTCCCAAAGCCAAACCTGGTCACCTTACATTCATATTGAATAAGCCACAGCAAAGTTAAAATACTATTGTAATGACTCCTACTAAATTATATTTTCATTGTTTACATTGGTAAAATGTAAGGGCAAAATGATAGGCAACCAAAATGTATTATTTGGTCAGACATCTTTATGCAGAGATTACTGCATAAACACTTCTTGTAACCATAAGTAAGCTTTCTGAACTTGTCTACTAGCAGCTTGGCTCACTCTTTAACTAAACTGATCCAGGATTACCTTCACTCAACTGCTGATCTGGACCCATGAAATGGGGAATCATGAAATATCTTTGGTTGCAAATATGTGAGATCTTAGCTCTCTTTTCCATAAAGAAAATAGGTAGTGCCCTCATCACTGCCGCCTGCTGGTCAGTAGTGAGAACTACAATAAAGGATCAACCCCTCAATACCAGCTTCTGCAGAGGCCAGCCTAGATATTTCTCTGATGTAAATTAATAAAACTGCATTGGTATGTAACAACAAAAAAAACTTATGTCATCGCTTTTAAGAATATCAGTCTCCAACAGAAAATCCTCATTAGTGTTCTGAACTTGATCATGTACTTAGCCTTATAAGATGGCAGAGGACAAATCAGCACCAGTCAGTAAAAATAGAACAATGATGGAGTGGCTAGGGGAAAACAGACAGCAATAATCAATTACAGGTGGAAGGAGACAAAAGAGACAGAAGGGGCAAGACATTAATCATCATCACATAGATGATGCCTTGTTCAAACGAACATGACTCAGGAGTGACACAGGATATGGACCCAGTAATAATCAAGGCCAGACAGAATGGTCTATACCTGAGAGGATAAAGAAGATCCCAGAGACGAAGGCCAGGATGGTGCGCTGGGGACGGATGTGTCCGATGTTACTGATGACGAAGGCAGTAAAGACGAAGAGCAGAGACACCATGGGAAATGGAGTGGCCGTCCGCACCATTTCTACAGGGTCACAAATATAATGACCACATGGTTAGGTCAAATATAATGACCTAACCATAATGCTGAGTATGCAGTGTTAAGCTGTTACCAGGTTACTCACTCAGGATATTGGCAGTGTTCTCTGTGGTGATTTCTATCTCTGGCTCAGTGAAATACTCTGAAGCCACACATCTCCCATTCTCTGCCCCTGGGAAAAAGAGAAATAACACAAGTGTGTAAAATAGGGGATTGTACGAGGAAGACACATAGTACCCACAGGTACTTAAACTCTGTCAAAAAGGCTGCAGAAAAATAAATGACTAGCAATACTGAGCCATACTGTAATTTGTGTGTGAGACAGACTGTCAATGGACAGTGTGTTATTGACTGTGTGCATAGTGAGCGTGTGTGAATGAGCTGCAGTGTTTGATTTGTTTTGGGGTGTGTGATTGTGTATGATGGCCTGGGGGATGATGCTTTTTTCCAGTCTGTCCTGGTTGTGGTTCTTCTCTGTCTGAATGCCTGTCTGCTAGATGATGACAGCATGAACAAACCATGGTTCAGGTGGCTGAGCTTTTATTCTTCTACCACTGACTTTGCTGATTGCTATTTCTCTGTGGTAGTAGTACATACTACTGCAGAGTTGTGGGGTTGTCCCATCTAGCTACATAAGATAAATGCAAACTGTAAGTCGTTCTGAACAACAAAATGTTAAAATAATCTTTGTGGTGTTTCCGCGGAACAATGTGGACTACATGTTTTGGAGGGCAGCTTGTGCCTCATGGTGAGTTGGGCTGACCACACCATCCTCTGAAGAGCCATACGGAAGTGGGCATTCCAGTTATCATAACAGCCACTCGTACAGCCTGAGAGAATGATGTCCGTTGTCCACCTGTAGAACTTTTTGAGCCTCCTCTGGGACAGAATGAATTCCTTCAGCTGGCTCCTTCAACACAGGTTCTCTGCTGAGGGAACATTTCAAGCATTGAGGCCCTCGATACTCCTGTAGATGAGTATGGGGGCGTCCTCTCCCTCCGGTCTCCTGAAGTCAGTGATCAACTTCTTCCTTTTTTCCTTGTCGATGAACACGTTGTTTAACTACAGTAGCATCACTTTTTCGGGGTAGAGTTTAGAGTGCTCCTGGATGGTACTAAATGTTTAATTTATTTTATATTGTATTTTTATTTAACCAGTTGATTTGTATATGCTCTGAGGACACCACTACGGATTCTGTCCGGGCCAGAACCTTTTCCACAGAGTACATGAGCTTACTGTCCAAATGAGCAGTTGGGGTCCAAGTCTAAGAATCTGTGTTGTTTTTTCCTCAAAAGCGGGAAAGTGAAGTCCCAAACACATTCTTTTCCTGTCTGATTCAATTAGTTGTGACTCTAATTTGTCCTTATATTTGCATTTTGACTCTTTGATTGCATTGTAAAGGGCGTTGCTTCTTTGTAATCAGGCATGTTTCTTTGTAATCATCAGCAGACTTTTTTTTATAGACAATGTTTCACGTTTTAAGTCATTTTCTGTTCTCATCATTAGTACACTGAACAAAATTATAAACACAACACTTGGTTTTGCCCCCATTCATCATGAGCTGAACTCAAAGATATAAGACTTTCTCTATGTACACAAAAGGCCTATTTCAATCAAATAATGTTCACAAATCTGTCTAAATCTGTGTTAGTGAGCACTTCTCCTTTGCCGAGATAATCCATCCACCTCACAGGTGTGGCACATCAAGATGCTGATCAGACAGCATGAGTATTGCACAGGTGTGCCTTAGGCTGGCCACAATAAAAGGCCACTCGAAAATGTGCAGTTCCATCACACAGCACAATGCCACAGATATCGCAAGTTTTGAGGGAGCGTGCAATTGGCATGCTGATTGCAGGAATATCCACCAGAGCTGTTGCCCGTGAATTGAATGTTCATTTCTCTACCATAAGCCGTCTCCAAAGGTGTTTCAGAGAATTTGGCAGTATATCCACGACCATCACCTCATGTTGCAGCATGATAATGCACGGCCCCATGTTGCAAGGATCTGTACACAATTCCTGGAAGCTGAAAACATCACAGTTCTTGCATGGCCAGCATACTCACCGGACATGTCACCAATTGAGCAAGTTTGGGATGCTCTGGATCGGCGTATACGACAGCGTGTTCCAGGTCCTGCCAATATCCAGCAACTTCACACAGCCATTGAAGAGGAGAGGACCAACATTCCACAGGCCACAATCAACAACCTGATCAACTCTATGCGAAGGAGATGTGTTGCACTGCGTGAGGCAAATGGTGGTCACACCAGATACTGACTGGTTTTCGGACCCCCCCCCCGGACCCCCCCAATACAGTGAAACTGCACATTTTCGAGTGGCCTTTTATTGTGTCCAGCCTAAGGCACACCTGTGCAATACTCATGCTGTCTGATCAGCATCTTGATGTGCCACACCTGTGAGGTGGTTGGATTATCTCGGCAAAGGAGAAGTGCTCACTAACACAGATTTGGACAGATTTGTGAACAATATTTGAGAGAAATAGGCAATTTGTGTACATAGAGAAAGTCTTAGATCTTTGAGTTCAGCTCATGATAAATGGGGGCAAAAACAAAAGTGTTGCTTTTATAATTTTGTTCACTGTATTATCTTTTCTTGATGTCCAATTCGCGATAATGGTCTTGCGTCATCGCAGCCACTCTTCAGCAGGTTCAGGAGACTCTAAGATCGAGATATGTCCCAACAACTACAATTGATCTACCCCAAGGAGTCACTTGAGCGCAATGAAACATAGCCTCCCTAGTTGACATAGTGCCCATTCTCTCCAGGCAGTGCTGAAGTAATTCAGACCACCGTCTGCACAACCAGCCTGAAAGGCCTCCCTAAACTTCTCCCAGTCCACCTGATTAGAACAATCCTGTAGTATGGATTCCCAAAAAAACCCCAGCTCTGTGTAGTCCTTAACAGGTTTTTGTCCTGTCCGTGCAATAGACTGAGAACCCTAAGGTGACTGGGTATTGGTCAGAGGGGATAGCCAAGATCCCTTACAGTAAAGAAGATTCTGTCTAACATTCTTCTGAAACATCCTCACCTGAGTGTGTGAATTTTATTTTCTAGAACATAGGTCTTCAACCCTCTCCTGGGGACCCCCCAGCCATTCCATCTATTAGATGTATCCCAGAGCTAGCACACCTGAATCAACTGATTAACTAATTAACAAGCCCTTACCTGTTGAATCAGGTGAGTTATTTCAGGGCAAAAACTAAACTGTGAGATGGCTGGGGGGTCCCCAGGAGAGGGTTGAAGACCTATGTTCTAGAGATTGAACATCGGCGAGGAGAATGCTTGGTACCAATGGTCAGTTTGGCCTCGGAGTGAGTCTGAGTGAGTTACTTGGACTCGGCCTCTCCATTCCATCCCCATGCTTCTATGCTTGTGCAGAGTTCTGGCTATAAATGGTCCCACATCGAGTGATAATTCAAACAGAGGCTCCAGGGAAGTCGGATTTGCAGATACTGTGGAGATTTATTGCTCTTATCTCAAAAGGTTATTGACTAGGAAGGTATACAAATAGAAGCATTCTAAGCAAATAATGTAAGACAAAGTATGATAGCAACCAAAAACTGAGAGAAAAGAAACAATATAGACCAGATTTCTGATGTAGTACACTGTCTTCTGTTACCTGTTCAGGATCTTGAGTGCTACACTCAGAACCTCTGGGTAAAAAGTATGAAAATAGCCCTTTTATTGTGGATTCCACCATGATAGCTCACAATCCTAAATGAGGAAAACTACCATGAATAAGAGAGAAAGTTAATTATGGAAAATGGTAATCCCCTCAAGATATGCTATCCTCTCACAATACAATAACAAGGGGCTAGCATGTCTTGGCATGTCAAGGGACTAGCATGTCTGTGATCACTGTCACTCAGTAACTTTCCAACTCATCATTACTCATGATTAACTAATGCTATTGGAGGTCGGGGGTCATATGTACCAGCCACGAAGCAGACCCTCCAGAGGCCGGAGTGCAGGGCCATTTTGACCTCCAGGGTCTGGTTCTGCTGCAGCACAATGCCCTCCTCCATCAGCAGCCAGTAGTCTGTGGACACGGCCACACCGACCAGCAACAGGCCACACGCCCCAAACACCGTGGACAGGATGGTCAGCGCTCTGCTGCTGCAAGAACTCATCTGGAGAGAGACAGAAGGAGGGAGGGAGGGAGGAAGGCTGGGTCTGGCTACTACGGTACATGAGTGAGAGCAACAAGGAGACCTCATTTTAGCACACCCATGAGCAGGACAAGAAAATGGCTTTTTCATCTCAGACTCCTTTCATTGGTGGGTGGTACAGGTGTGTTATATGTGGTTTTAAACACGTGAGTATCATGGTCAGGTGTATGATCTTCCTAAGTCTTTTCATTTGAAGTCCTGAACCATGCATGGTGTGATAAAGCAAATTCCCAGCTTAAAAAGCAATACTCTACTCTCCACTCTTTATATCAGACTAATGAAGATCATCTACAGACAGACAGACCTGTAAAAAGTGCTTGTTTCTCAGTATACAAAGCCCTGCGATATGAACCTGACACCATGTTACGATCTACAGCATCTGGCTGCAATATCAACAGGCTACAGTAGGTCCAAGACCACTCCCACAGGCTACAGTAGGTCCAAGACCACTCCCACAGGTACACCACACTACCACATCCTGGTGGGGACCAGACACCCAGAAATCCATGGTCCCTCCCCCAGCCCAAAAACCTGTGTCTGTGTAGGTGTGTGTGGGCATGTGTCAGTGTGTGTGTGTCTGTGTGATGATCCTAGACTTCAGGCGGTTTCTAACTTAAGTGACATCGATTGCAATGAGCAATTAGCCCAATGGCAAAGCATGCTGGGGGTGAAGGCCTCTGTTATAGATTAATATGGCAGCACACGCTGGGGGTATGCATGGGATGAAAGCAAGCAGGTGGAGTGGGATTTTGATGACTGGGAGAGTGGAATTAAGAAAATGGAAGACAGAGACAGATTCACTGGAGGAAAACAGATATGATAAATACAGACAGACTGACAGTAGATCAAAAATAGAAAATAGAAAATGTAATTGTAAGGAAATGTTTGCAAAAATATACATCCTTATGTATATTTTTACTACAGTTTGAATTTGTTGTTGTATTTTATTAGGTAATAATTTAATTTGATTAGAAGTTAATTTCATGCAATTCTACACAGAATGTAACATGACGGGGACAAATAGTCATTTTCTAATCTATTTCAAGCAACTGAAGTCATGGTGCCATGGGGCAGAGAAAAAACCTGTTTAGAGTTAAGTACCTCCAATTCTACCCAAGTTGCTGTGGGTTGAAATTTGGGGTGTGGTGATATACCGGTACTGATGATAACCGTGGCATTTAAAAAATGAAATATTGATATCATGTTAATAATACACATATGATAATATAGAATTCACTAGGCAAAACTGAAGCTATTTTTTCCAAAAACCCCTCTCGGTTTTTCGATACCTTATTCATGTCACTTATAGACAAACAATGCATTTGCTTAAACAAGGAGACTGGACCTATACACTGGCTTTGAAATCAACACGTTAGCCCCACTAGAACCCCCGGGAGAGATCCGCAAAACGCACCGTTTTTGAAGCCTATTCACATGGAAAAAAGAACGTTGTATTTTTCCAAAAACTCCTCTCGGTTTTTCCATAGCTTATTCATGGACAAAAGATGCATGTGCTTAAACTACGAGTCTGGACCTATACACAAGCGTTTGAATTAATGCCTTTTCGTAGCCTATTCACCAGGTGAAAATGTTTTGTATTTTTCCAAAAACTCCTCGGTGTCTTGTGGATCTTTTGTTTATCAATTCATCTGGTTGCCTTTTCACTATCCATTAAGTGTAATTGTTCTTTTTATATGCTTTTATTTTTTTATTTGTACAGTTATGGTTACAGACTCTCTCCACCTCCATACACTCGTATTTTGAGTATAATTAATTTGCCAAAAAAGAGGGGAAAAACACATTAATCAAAATTGAAGATTAATTTGACTGATAGCATTTTTTTCTACAAATTTTCTATAGATACCGCGATAATATCGTTACCGTGAATTCTTTTGGCCAGGATAATCGTGTAGTGAAAATCTGATATCGTGACAGCCCTAGTTGAAAAACCTTTTTGCAGTTTTGAATGCCAATTTCCTGCAACTCTTCCTTGAATGAGAATGATTAACAAAGTCATGAATTTGGCCATAAATACTGCTAGTTTAAATAGACTAAATTACCATTACAATATTTTAGTATCCAACATTGGCTAACTGAGTGACTGTCAATGACAAAACAAGAGGGAAAACTGTTCATTCACAACCAGTGTTTTAAAATTGCACCCAGTGTGTCTTTCTGAGACCTTGACTTATGCCTGGGGTCGGCCCTGTCTGATTTCTGGTTTCAGGCTGATTTCTGAGACCCTGACTTATGCCTAGGGTCAGCCCTATCTGATTTCCGGTCCCAGGCTAATTTCTCAGACCCTGACTTATGCCTGGGGTCGGCCCTGTCTGATTTCTGGTCCCAGGCTGATTTGTGACACCCTGACATATGCCAGGTTGACCCTGTCTCACTTCTATCCTTCTCTTTCTCTCTTTCTCAAGCAATCCTAAACCTGTCATGCCTTTTGGCTTAGTCATTTCTTTTTGTTTCCTTCCTTCACTGTTGCCTGCATCACTTCTTACCCTTCCTTATTTTTTCTTTTCCCTCCTTAATATTCAGGCTGTCGCTCTGCTCTTCCCATGGATTCCTCCTTCATCATCTTTCTTTACCCCTCTACTTCTCTCCTCTATTTGGTTTCCTTCCAGAGTGTGTGGTGACTCAGCGGAGCCCCCAGAGCTGAGGGGAGATGCGCGCGGCTGGGGGACTACACTGTCTATGGATGTCATTGTGCGTCTGTGTGTGTGTATGTGTGTGTGTGTGTATGTGTGTGTGTGTGTGTGTGTGTGTGCGTGTGTGTGCGTGTGTGTGCGTGTGTGTGTGTGTGTGTGTGTGTGTGTGTGTGTGTGTGTGGGAGACATAGACACCATAGGGGAGTCAGGGAAGGCCAAGGAGAGGACACATGATGGTACCAAATCTGGGGGGCAGATAAGGATAAAGAAAGGAGTCAAAGAGACATCACAATGGGCCATAAAGCACAGCACTCACGGAGGAGCCTGGAAATATAAAGAGATAAGGAAAGAATGAATAGGGGGGATGACTAGAAAAGCGACAGGAAAGGGGGACTCGATTCTTGAGGATAGGAGTTACTAAAGGAGTAGATTTATGAGGAGAGGAGTTACTGCAGGAGCAGTACATTTGTGAGGAGTCGGGGGATTAAGAAAGAAGTAGATTTATGAAAAGATGAGATACTGAAGAAGGAGTAGCAGGAGTTGAGAGGTTTAAAAAGAGAAGTAAATTTAGGGAGTAGTCAAGACAAAAAGTTAACAAAATAATGAATGGAAACCACAATGATCTGGTCAGCCACAAGACAGTCATTTCACTTTGAGAGATCTGGAAACTGATGACAGATGATACAGTATCTGAAAGGTCTGGATACATTGTGGTAGAAGATTCAGTAACTGAAAGGTCTGGATACATTGTGGTAGAAGATACAGTATCTGAAAGGTCTGGATTCATTGTGGTAGAAGATACAGTATCTGAAAGGTCTGGATACATTGTGGTAGAAGATACAGTATCTGAATGGTCTGGATACATTGTGGTAGAAGATACAGTATCTGAAAGGTCTGGATACATTGTGGTAGAGGATACAGTATCTGAAAGGTCTGGATACATTGTGGTAGAAGATACAGTATCTGAAAGGTCTGGATACATTGTGGTAGAAGATACAGTATCTGAAAGGTAAACTTGATGGGCGATTACTCACGCTGACCCAGGCGCCACTGATTCAGTAACAGAGAACACAACTTCATGAAAAAGAGGATGACGCCCAAAAATAGAGGCAAAAGGAATGATCTAAACCTGGCCCTCTCATGTCTTCTCTCTGGCAGTCAGAGCCAGATGTCAGTGTGACAGAGTAACAGCAGTTGACTCCAGTTCACAGCCATTTTTACATCATTGCAATGTGGAGACTGTGCTGTCCTGCCAACTAGCACAGCAACTGTACAGACATGCTCACGTCCCCCTTCCCTATTGCTCTTTCCTGTCAGCGGCGCCTTACTTTACAGAGCATGTCTGAACATGTGACTTTGCTATAAAATAAACCTCCATGAACTGTTCTCCCAGAATCAGTCCTCACGTTGTGACATCCCTATGGACTAATAATGTAGTCAAAAGAATCTGTGTAGAGAAGTGGCAGAGATTGGCCACACAATAGTTCAGGACCATGGACAGCAATCTCACTGTCCTGTCCAGGACTTTGGACGAGACTATCACTGCCCTGTCCAGAACATTGGACAGCACTATCACTGTCCTGTCCAGAACATTGGACAGCACTATCACTGTCCTGTCCAGGACATTGGACAGCACTATCACTGTCCTGTCCAGAACATTGGACAGCACTATCACTGTCCTCTCCAGAACATTGGACAGCACTATCACTGTCCTGTCCAGGACATTGGTCAGCACTATCACTGTCCTGTCCAGAACATTGGACAGCACTATCACTGTCCTGTCCAGAACATTGGACAGCACTATCACTGTCCTGTCCAGGACATTGGACAACACTATCACTGCCCTGTCCAGAACATTGGACAGCACTATCACTGTCCTGTCCAGAACATTGGACAGCACTATCACTGTCCTGTCCAGGACATTGGACAACACTATCACTGCCCTGTCCAGAACATTGGACAGCACTATCACTGCCCTGTCTAGTTTGTGGTCACTGTTCATGTAGCCTTTTGAAAACCATCTCTAAATGTGAATGCTGGGAAAATAGTTTATGCACTGCAACCTACAAAGCCTTGCTTGGGTGGAGCTCCAGCTGTGCTCACAATATGTGTGTAGTAGGTGCAACAGTGTGTGAGGTAGGGCTGCACAATCAGCCAAATTCGTATCGAAGTTTATATGCTGTTCTGTTGGGTTAAATGAAGTAAACCAATTTTTCCAAACAAAAATGATGATGCTTACCTCTTTGCTTCTCCATAAGTCATTCAGTGTCTATGATTGCAAAATTTACCAAGGTGTTTTGATCTATCACACAAAGGATTGCATTGCAACATTTGGTTTAAGGGTGGCTCGGAAATCAACTATTAAAATGTGATCAAAACTTTGATGTAACCCCTCCAGCATTTCTTCCATTGTCTGTAATTTAACCTAATGGTCATAAGGAGAAACTCTCTGCATAATGTGTCCTACCTGTTCTGAAAAACAGTGACCAACATAACATGTAGCATTAATGGTGTGTCAGGAGGGTCCTTGAAATGTATCATCCACCAGAAATCTTGCAAACCTCTCTGGCTAATAAGTGGCTATACATGACCACGGTTCATTCTACACCCTTGTGCCAAGACTAAGTGTTTTTTTAGTTTTGACAGTAATGATAATAATTTAGTCTTCTAAGTAATATAAATTTGTAGGATTTAGTTTAACTGGTAGACTCTAGAACAACAGACAGAAAGGGAGAGAACGAGAGAGAGACAGAGAAAGGAATGTTGTTGAACAGGACAGTACAGTGGCGCTGACCTCAAAGATGTGATGCTGTCGATGGTATATATTCTACCAGTAGAAATACTGTGACTCTGAGCAGCTTTCTGCAGCGGAACACCTTGCTTATTGAAAAACTCCACATGCAACATTAAAATACCACTCTTCTGAGCAACCAATGTGTGTCTAACTTTAAAATGCATGCAATATCTCATCTATGGAGGTTTATGTCTAGAATAGGTACAGTATGTCTAGAATGGGTACAGTATGTCTAGAATAGGTACAGTATGTCTAGAATGGGTACAGTATGTCTATAATGGGTACAGTATGTCTATAATAGGTACAGTATGTCTAGAATGGGTACAGTATGTCTATAATAGGTACAGTATGTCTAGAATAGGTACAGTATGTCTAGAATGGGTACAGTATGTCTAGAATGGGTACAGTATGTCTAGAATGTGCCTTGTGAAAAGGAGGAAGAGAATCAGAGAAAAGGAGAGTATGAGAGAACGAACAGAGAAAATGACAGAAAGGACAAAATGAGACGAGAGAGGGACAATGACAGAGAGAAGGAGAAAATGACAGAGACGATACAGAGAATAACAGTGAGAATGAGAAAGGGAATGACAGAGAGAAGGGGATAGAATGAGACATATGGTAAGAGATATAGCCTAATATAAGGAAGAGGAAGAAGAAACAGTTGAAATCAGATTAGAGGGCAGGTTAAGCCCCTCCAGAGTTTATGGCAAAGACAAAGTGGGAGACTGAGGCTAGAACGGATGTAGGTTAATATAGGGAAAGACCTTGGCCCAAAAAGGCAAGGAGTACCCCACGTGAACGCGCATGCCCTGGGCTCGGTGTACTCACACTGCACGCGCTAAACTAATTACTTGTAGTAACTAGGATATAACTACCTAGCAACGAAAACTATGCTAGAATTACTGACAGATAAAACACCATTAACACACAGAACTCAAAAACACGCACACGCGCGCACACACACCACTCAAACGGACAGTGAGTCATTCTGCTAATGAATTTAAGACAGCAGTGGCCACAGTTAAATGATGGAAAGATAGAGAAATCATAGAAAGATAGGGAAAGATAGACAGACAGAGAAGGGGAGGGATTGAAAAATATACTAAACCTATTATATACTTACAATATCGCGAATTCAGCGTCATTCACAGAAGTAGGGTTCCAACACCGAAGTGTTTTGTTCACAAGTCTCCGCACTCAAAAAATGTGTACGTTTGTGTAGATTGTCAACGATAGATAATCTACCTAATTTTAAGAGCAGTGCCAGTTTCAAAAACACCATAAAGTGCTGTTTGGAACCCCCCGCACAGTCACGCGGAGAGTTTGAATGTATAGACCAAACACAGTCAGTCTAGGTGTGAAAGAAGAATACTGTACTGCATAGCCTACCCTTCTACATTGCGACTGTGGCAAACATAAGAAGGCGTTAATGTCAGTTAGGCAACATTGCAGAGCCAGGCGTTCCGGTTACAGATAAAGACATTCACCCACATTAATCATGTTTGTGCTTTGTAAATATGGTGACAACTGTCTGCGCACTGCTACCAGATGTTGTCTACACGACTGCAGAATTTGTTCATTGAATTATTTATTAGTCATAGCCTTTACCTCACAAATAAACATAATCCAGTAAGGCAAAATGTCTCTGTTAATGTTTTTCTATATTTTGGGCTATATAGAAAACCACTTACCCTGCCACTGGAGCGATATCCGAATGGTGCGCGCGCTTGAGAGTAACCAAGAACCTCGCGTCAGGGAGGCTTGGCGGATTTCGCAGTTTTCTTTTCCTCGTTCTCTCTAGCCCCCCGCCCCCCCGGAACCACCTCTCACACTGTGTGTCGGTTGTGTGAGTAACTCCCAGTCGCCCCTTAACCCATCCTCTCAATCCCTCATTATCTCTCTTTTTCCGCTCACAAACCTACTGTGCACTGCGGTGAATCGGTTCAACTATACGTATAGCCTATGTTGCAACAGGAACCGCGCGGGACGACAGAACACGTAGGCTACAATGACTGTGTGACAGGATAAGAGAGAGGATGTGTGTGTGTGTGTGTGTCTTTGGGGGGGGGGGTGATGGGAGGGAAGCCTAATGCAGGATGAGCAAACTGTAAGTTAAAGAAAATAAACTAAAACAGCAAAAGGTTTTCCGATAAAGGCTGTGAATCTGAACTTTGCAGTAAGTTTTTCATGAACAATTACTGAACTACAAGTGGGATCATGTGATGTCACTAAGATTTAATTGTAAGCCATGAGTGTTTGTGACTGCTATTGGTACTGGACAGTGGCTATGATGTGCACACTGTCAGTTCAAGGCACTGATAGGAGTCCATACACTTGTACAACAGTCAAATGGCCTACTGTAACCTGGTCCATCTTGCCCCCTCCTTTTTCTCCTGTGGTCTCTGTCCAATGTGCTATTTTTAGATAGCTGGTGTAGGAATCCTATATTTTTAGTGGCGATATCAATAGACTTCTGCACACTCCAACCTCAGACACACAGATAGAGTGAGTGAGAGAAAGAGAGAGAGCAAGACAGTGAAGAGGGGGGAGAGAAAGTACCTGAATACCTGACCACTTACACTGAGCCAAAATTTAATTGTAATGTTATTGTAATAAACTACTGTGTGTTTATTCTATGAAAATAATCTAGATTTCTGGAGCGCCCTTTGGCCCTAGAAATCTCCATGTCAGGTGTGGTGGGCGTTAGAAAATGAACTTAAATATATATTACAGCCATTGTTTGCTGATAGGCTAGTCTGGAGCCCAGCCACTCACATGTGGAACTGGCCTTAAACGTTCCAGGTGTTACTGAGTTGATGAGAGGGAGACTGGAGGGACTTTCCATTGCTATTAGCTACTCTCACTATCTCTCTCTGCCTGTATCACATGCACACACTAAGTTGCTGCCCTCTCCATTTACTGTGGTAGTTGTTGAACCAGCAAAACCACCTACAAGTCTCTCAGTGTCGCTCCTCCTCGTCCCGCCTCCCTCTCAGCAGTCCCAGTGCCATCGTCTCTCTCCTCCCCCTCCTCCCCTTCAACCCAACCCCATCACCAGAGTACCATGTCCCCATAGAGGTCTGTGTTCTAACAATTTGACCTTCACATTAAAATCTCATCATCTTCTCCTTGCTCTCCATCTCCCTCCTCACTCATTCTTTTTCCTATGTGTCCATCTTTATTTGCCTCCCACCACCTCTCTATTCATTGCTCTGTGCTCTAAGCTTCCATGTGGTGATGAACCATAAACACACCTCATTCACTCTTTATCTCCCTTACGTTCTACACGTCATAACAGAAGACACAGTTTGTCCCCTCCACTCAGGTGCCCTTGTCATGGTGTTTTACTGATAAGCTTTTCTTGTTTGTTGTCCTATTATGATATCTTTATGATAGAACTGTCTAATAAATGTTGTGACTGTTAGAACATATCTGACCTCATCATTTGCTTTAACTTTTTTCAATGTGTTTCTGTGTGAATAGGTTTTATATATAACATTACCTACTCCTCTCTTGTTGGCTCAATCAATCATTCAGAATGCGGGATATAACCTTTCACTTTCTTTCTTGACTATTTTTTTGTCCTATTTCTTGTCAGTCCATCACATTGTCAGTCCATCGCTGTAGCAAGTGGACATAAATAACAATGACTGAAACAAAACAACCGCAGATTTGAAATACACATAATACAAAACTTGGAACTTCAATTTTATATTATTATCTAGGTGGATTGAATCATTATATCTGCGCATAGTCATGGCTTTTTTTAAAACACAACCAGTGCTTTGCTCAGAACATTTTATTTGTACCCATTAGGTGGTAAAAAGTGTCTTCACTCTTAAATAAGTCACCTGTTGCAGACTATGGAGATCACTGGTCACAATATTCTGGAATCACCTATTGCCAAAAGAGTGGCTACTAGCCCTCAAGCGACAGACAACAAAAAGCCTATGCCCACTGCTTTGCAAGCCTACACCGCTTGCTTGTGGGCAAAGTGATTGATGTTGGATTGTTTCTGCAGTGCATGCTTTCTTTGTCTGTTTTGTATGTGCCCAAATCTAGAAACAAATCCTAGATTTAAGTTCCCAGTCTGTAGAGCAAAACGCTGTGTGTCTACTGTGTAACGTATCATCACACAAAAATAATGTCCTCAAGCATGAAGAGATATGAAGCTTTTCAAAAAAAATCTGCTTCACTTAACCAAAATGCAATCAGTTCAACAGTTAATGAAGTTTGTTGGGCTTTAGTGTATGTACTTCTGGGTTATCGTTTAGAACATGTTAGCTAACATAAGGTTCAGTATTACATCTTACACATTTATGAAGTGAAGATTTAGCGGCGTACAAATCAGAGCCAAAAAGATTTTTCAGCTTTTCCGATTAATTTAATTAGGATTTCTTTTGAGTTTATTCCTAAAGAAAAAACAAAATAACCCAACTAATAGATACACAAACAAAATAACCCAACTAATAGATACACAAACAAAATAACCCAATTAATAGATACACAAACAAAAGATAAATAGTGTAACTTTAAATATTCTATGTTTTTAATAACTAAAGTAGATACAACTTATATTATCTCTATATATCATCTATCTGATTGAAACCTAGTTTGATTCAGTGTACAATTTCACCACTGTTGACAATAATAGCTCATGTTTATGATTAATGTTTTTATAAATAGTTTAATTTGCGATAAATAATTTAGACTAATCATTTTATATGCAACACTCCACATTTGGTGTTTTAAAAATATGAGCATCCCAGTACTAATCTGCCTGGCAACAATTCCCAGTGTAAGTTTATTTTAATGACAGCATTATTTATATGCTATGGTGATGTTTCCATGTATTGACCTGTCCTATTGCATCTCAACCTAATCTAGGGTGGATCAATCTCATTACACAGCAAACAACTGTACAGTACAGGAAAAGTGCCAAGAATAAAGACATTATATTATCTACCAATTTCTCTTCAAAGAAATTACGTTGTAAATAACATTTCCAAATATTACAACAATGTAACATGCAACGTAACAACTAAAGCTGCCCATATATAGGTAACTATTAATAGCAATGAAACATGCTAATAATGCATTATGTAAACATTAAATGTAAATGTTTATTAAATGTAAATGAAGAATCTAAAATGCTACAGTAACTCAATAGGCCTACAATCCTAGATGCCAAGTGAAAAAAGGAACTGGTCATCTTCCCCTAACTTAAAATCGATGAGTCCCAACATTTCTTTTCACATTACCTTGTTACATTTCCAGTCTGTTTTTATTACATGTCCTGTGTCACCCATCACACACTTCATCATTGCATTTCCTGTGTAACTGTTAGTCCCTCAGACACCATTGGGTGAACCTCAGCAAAAAGAAACACTGAATGCCACACCATATTTTAATATCATGTCCTTTGAGAGCAAGAAACTGAACCGAATCCTCAGAGATTTCACAGGTTGGCGGAACTGAACCCTAATCACCATGGAAGCCACACCCCGACAGTGTTTTCCTGAGAGGTCCTGGGTAGTCTCAGGTCACGTGTCTGATGTGTTGCCATCCTGGCTCAGCTAGTTCAGCCAGACCTGAGTTAGCAATTTCACATTCGGTCTGGGTCCATGCCAAAGCGTCAAATCAGCAAGAAACTGAACAAATATACAAACAGATCTGGGAATAGAATGACGTGTTATGCTTATAGTGTGTTATTGTACACTAGGTAAACATGAATCACATTGACTTGGTTGTTTTATATGCGTAAAGAAATATTTTATTTGTTGAAATGAGAGGGTAAGTAATAATGGACTTGGTTAAAGTTGCCCTTAACTTCAGAAGGCAGAGTTAGATTGTTTAATATGCATTGACATTAACCTTTAACCCTGGGTTCAATGGTTAACGTTAGGCCTGGGGTAGGGGAATCTGATGCTGGATCAGTGATAACACTAATATATAAAGATTTGTGTGATTTCTTACCTGTCTTCTAGGTTTCTAACTATATCACAATCATAACGATGAATGGATTTAAGTTAAATTTAAAACACAATACAAGGAGCAATTTTTGGTAATCTAATGTAATAATATAACACAAATAATGTTCATTTAAATAATGTTCATTTAAATAATTAAATAATAACACATTTTAATGATAATGATTTGTTAATTTGGCATATGCACAGCTCCAGCTGTATTTCTATGTGTTCGATCTGATATTGACCCTACCGTAGGATGATGGCATGACATATAATACAGTTACCTTAAAATCACTGGAGATGTAAGAGCATGTTGAGTGTCATTTTACAGTATCTGATTGCTATTAACTGCATCAACCCTTTAAATCAGTCATCTTGTTTTGCATGCATTGCATCAACTAAAATTGTCATTTGACTTTTACAAATAAACTGGAGATTGTTCCCGGTAGAACACACATTTTCCTCTGTAAAAGAAACTACAAACACAGGCTCTAGTTTATAAACAAAGCAGAGAGTGAGAGCTATCTGTGCATGTGTTATTCTTTGTGTTAATCAAGTTATTTGCATTAGAAAAAGCCTATTAGACAAGGAGAGGGTAGAGTTGCACCCCTCAGACAGCCGTGAGGGTTGGCGGTGCAAGCTCGGGGTTAATGAACGAAAAGCCCTGGAAGTCTTCCTGGTCGATGGCCGCTAGAACATCAGGGTCAGACGGCGTCAGCACAGACGGAGCCGCCGTAAAGAACTTGTCAAAGTTCTCTCCTTTCTTCCCACCCTGAGAAAAAAGGAGTGGGGGATTATTACATATAAAACACACAAAAATACACATAGAGGAAAGCTGCATGTGTGGAATGTGTCTGGGTGGCAAGGCACACGCCAGAAAGGAGTACCTTAGCCATAGCCTTACCTTAATCCTAACCCTAAAATAGGCAGCAAACAGAGTTAGCTGTGCAAAGTCAGCAAATTTGACTGGAAAGATTGAACAATTTACATTTATAACGATTTTGCAGACACCCGTATCCAAAATCACTAACACATTTTATCCAGTTGCTATGCTCAGGGACAAAAATGTTTCACCTTGCCAGCTCTAACAAGTCTTTGGTTAATATTCTTCTATAACAACTATGCTGACTGTGGCCTGCTGATCCCTGGAGCAGCTTAAACATCAGCCTGTGATGCAGCAGTGCCGCCCAGACACAGTCCAGGGCACCTTTTCCATTTCTACAGGAAGGTCCCACCCTTGCTCCCTCTGCCTCTCTCCCTCACTTTCTTTCAGGAGTAAAGTAAATCATAGCATGTATGGTCAATGCTCCTTTCTACAGCATGTGACAGTCAATCAATCAGTCAATCAATCAAAACGAATTGTATAAAGCCCTTTTTGCATCAGCATTTGTCACAAAGTGCATTTACAGATGCCCAGCCTGAAACCCCATAGAGCAAGCAATAACTGAGTTGATGCATAGTGGCTGGGAAAAACTCCCTATTAAGTTGGAACTTACCTAGAGAGGAACCAGACTTTGAGGGGGTGACTGTAACCGCTCATTTGGTCGTTAGGCCCAGCTTAAGACCACAGAGCACATTTTTGAAAACCCCTTTCACTGGCCTGGCAACAGACCTTACAGTATAATGATGGCATCGATTTGTATGTGGAACAAAGGGGCTGGGCCCTGGGGCGGAAGGGTCATGACTGGGGCCAAAACAGAAGTCAAAACACAGCAAGAGAAATGTAATATCGTAAATGCTGTCTGTGTGGTTAGTCACAGTCTAGGTCAGGCTACCAGGTGTTGTTTGATCTGGTTGTTTTAAATCAGATTTCATTGCTAGCCTGAGTTACCTAGATTGGCAAAATTGTGACAGACTGGTTCTGTTTGGACAAACCAAAACACCTTTTGCCCAGCATCTGGATGCCAAAGTATTTTGAAATGAAAGAAAGAATATATGGTTCCATTATACAATTGTTTTGATTAGAGGTTGGCTTCCAGTGTACTCCAGTCAGGGTCAAATCTTCTCAAACTCATGAATGAAAGAATGTTCATATTTGAAGACTTAAAGGCAAGACTCTTTGACACATAACATGAAGTACAAGTGGAATGTAAGCAAAATAAACAGGTACTTATTATAACATAGTGGGGCTGGACAGAGAGAGACTGAGAAGAAGACAATAGACAACTCCAATGAGCTTGACAGTTCTGGGTTTGACAAGGGTTTGCAGAGGGACTCAAGATGGGAAATATTGAGAAAGAGAGGTAGAGAAAGAAAGGATAGCAAAATAGTTAAAGAGAGAATAAAGGTGAGAAAGCTTGTCAGAGTTAGAGACTGACAGTTCTGGGTTTGAAGGGGGGCTGTATCTCCAGTCTCTCCAGTCGGTCCCAGTCCATCCAGCGGAAGAAGGGATGCTCCCGTATCTCTCTCTCTGCCTCCTCCCCTCCACCCAGGCGCTTTGCTGGGTGTTTTGTCAGGAGCTGTACACAGAGGAGGGGAGAAGAAAGGTCTTGAAGAGCTCCATGGGCAGTGCGCTGTACATTACACTATGGTTGACTTGGAAACACCATGATGAGAAAGTCCTTGTTGTTCCTGGAGTGACTGTTAAAGTTGTAGTGAATGGAAGGTGGATTACCCCCTTGCAGATGGAGACGGCCTCACGGGAAAGACTTTTGGGATAGGAGACATTCTGCTCCATGATGGACTGAAATAACTCCTCCTCATCAATACCATCAAATGGAGGCTGACAGGGAGCAGAGGGAGGGGAAACAGGGGGACATAGTAGAGAAAGACAACACAGATATTTCAATCGTCTCGAAACAAGTGGTGCCAATTCAGTGACGGACAAAACAGGGAAGTAAAATGTAAATGTACCTGCCCAGCTAACATCTCATAGAGAAGCACACCATACGACCACCAGTCAACGGCCTTACCATAGGGCTGGTATGCCACAATCTGACCACAGAGAGGAGAGAGGACATTATTCAGAGACAGCATAATAGGGTATTTGTCTAGACAGGGAAGGCCGTGTGTATAGGGGGGTATGGTGTGTATAGGGGATAGGATGTGTATAAGGGGTAGGGTGTGGGTATAGGGGGTAGGGTGTGGGTATAGGGGGTAGGGTGCGGGTATAGCGGGTAGGGTGTGGGTATAGGGGGTAGGGTGTGGGTA
>JACXGI010013550.1:0-20591 GCA_016801175.1 Esox masquinongy | reverse complement strand
GGGGGGGGGGGGGGGGGGGGGGGGGGGGGGGGGCGACTGCAGAGTTCCTTTCATGGTTACTCTCGAATAATGTGAGATATTGCAGTGACAAGCTTTCACTGGCTTTGCCTCAGTCATGTGGTCAATTAGGAAAGGCTGTTTAAGGCGCTTCAACGTTACACATTGTGCTCTTCTCCACGGGGCTTCGTCCGTTGCACTACGATACCTCATACACACGGCTCGGCGGTCATCGCAAACAGAGTCCCTGACACAGTGCACGCCTCCGTCTGGGGAAGTTCTCACAAAAAAATGTCAGTACATTCAAATATAACTGACCAGGTGTCCCTCTCCTATAAAACAGCAGCACGTCATTTACCTGTGTCCGTGCCTGTCCACAATACGAGAGCATTTGTGAGGACTGCATCTGCAATATATTGTTTTAAAATGTAAACTTGTGAAAATCGATATTGTTAGACGTTTCCCTCCGTGGTGACCCGTCTCCCAACCATCACGGCAGTGTGGAAACGTACCGTGTCGACCGACGTGTATTGTGGTTACCTGAGCAGTGATGTACCGGGTTTAGTTTGAGAAGTCAAAGGACGATTTCGGCCCCATGTATCACACACAAGATAGACATTAACGAAAGTTAATTCATTACTGAAATAAGTTAACTGGATAGGTTAGCTAGCTTGCTTGGCCTGTTTCATAGAGTTGTAAAAAACATCCCAAGTAGCACCCCCCAAGAACCACTAAGTTTAATGATGTAATTCTACTCAAGAAAAGATATATTTTAAAGAAGAAAAGATTAAAAAAAAGAAAAGATTAATGTTAGCTGATACGTAGCTATACTTTTAGTCAGAAACGCTTACAGGAATGACAGGGCCCGGGGCAGAATTTAACATTTAGGACCCATGGGCCAAAAAATAAATTAATACTAATTATATTACTGTCCAAAAAACAGGTCATGAACATTTTATTGTTTATTGTTTTAATTCATAATTAGGCCACATTGAAATCCCTTTGTTTTCAACACAGGTAATTAATTATGTCACATCTTTTCAATTCATAACATACTCAGTCCCAATTAGCCATTACATAACTGCTACACATATTTAGACGTTCTCTTTTAGATTTGTCATTCCATTTCTGTGCTCTTAGTTTTGGTTGCATGGTGGCAATGTTTTAGCCAGATAGCTACAGTACTGTAGTTAGACAAATTTATTGGTTAAATTTGAACATTTTTTAAGCTGCACTATGTAGGATTTTTTCAGTAAAAAAAAAACACTTACAGCATTTTGCAATTACTCACCCGTCAGAAAGCGGTTCCGCACCAATGCCCGATAGAGAAAGTTCTTCTTAGCCTTGCTAACATTAGCTTAGGGTTCCTGGTAGCTAGGTACAGAGAGTTGGTCCAAGTCTTCTTTCGCTCCGCAGTTTTCGTAGTGTATGCTGTAGTAGACAAGGGAGGAACCGACTGTTTGTCGTCCTGGTCTCTAGCTTCCATTAGTTTCTTACAGTAAGCGAACTTCGCTCCTTACAGCATACTTATGCTATATATAATATCATGCACGTAAAATGCGGGTTCACAAAATCAGCCAAGGAGGAAAGCCTGCCTCACAGAAGAAGACTGGTTGGAATGGGATTGGCTGGGAAGTAGCGGCGTGCTCCAAAAATGATAAAATGACATTCCACTGGCACTTAGGTTTTTTTTTTCCTGAATAAATCCTATCTAGTGCAGCTTTAACAAAGTTATGTTGGCGCTGGTGTTCAGTCCACTATCCTCCACTGAGGAATGGATTTCAAAATCTCTGAAAAGCTGCTGTTGGAGCCCATTCAAATTATCCAGAATATAACCTTTGAAATCTTGTTCATTCTCTTAAATTGAATATCATGACGGTGTGGGCATTAGCTAACACTGGTGTTTGAAATGTCTGTTACAACATTCAGGAGTGATATTGTTATTAAACTCCTATGTACAACTTAAGAAATATGTTAGAATATTAGCAACATCATTCACAACATCTGGATGGCGGCTTTACTCCAGTTGTTATTAAAAACATTTTTTTACTATGTGCGCTTCTATTGTTTTAAATTAGGTTTGGCTGCACTGATCGCAATTCAAGGATTCAACTCCACACTTTCTGAACTCCCGTGCACATTGACTATGTAACTTCATCCAACACATTTCCATCACAAATATAAATAGAAAATGTAATATACATATTAATTCAATTGAAATGTTTTCCCAGTATATTTCGTAAGTGTGTATAGGCCCTCAGTTTTCAACACTATTCATTACTTTTGACCAAAGCCCCGTTAAAACTAGGTGGGAAGTATAAACAGCATTCTGCCTCTTTGGCCTATTTCCTAATATTTTGGGTTCGTTTGTCCAAGTTGCAGGTTAACTTAATGTTTAATTTTGCCTTGTCTTGCAATAACATTTTAATCTAACAATATTTTCATTTTGCTATGAATTATATGAAAAACTGAATATAAAAACATGTATTCCAGGATCTTTAGCATAACAAATGTGTCATATTATAAATTTGCTTTGAAAAATATCATACTACATGCACAAAAAGACATTTTTTATGTATTTGTGTTTTTGCAGGTGTAGTGTTCATACGAAATGATGGTGATGTTGTACACAATCGACATGCATTTGAAATTATGCAAAAGCTCTGGAAAAGTGCTTTAATGTTATTTGGAGAAGGACTGAATGATAAAATTGTCATAATAATGATTACTGCCCAGAGATGAAAGAAAAATAACTATCCAGATATAATCTAGTATCTTGTAATGATGTAGTGCACATAACTCTACAGGAAATAGGGTACCATTTGGGATGTAACCTTGTTTCCATAAAACTGGAATTATATGGTAGACACCTGGAATCCTCCAAGCAGAACATTTAAAAAATAACTGAAATTGTATTCTCTAGATCTGTTATTGTTTGTTTTTGATAGACTTTCTGATTGCTGTTTTAGAATGTGTTTGGAAAAAAAAAAATTCTTCCGTCTATTGTTTTATTGCTTTGTTCTCAGTTGACTGACTGTCCCGCCATGTGTTACGGATGGTCTTTACCCCTCGTGTGTTCGTATGAGTAGGAAATAAATACCCCTCTAACTGAATCTTGGGTGCGCTTTTGCTTTCAGAGAATGCTTTTAAAATACAATATTGCATAATATGACTATTTTCTCGCCCTGTTATCTTGTCACACAGAATAACGGAATGCACATTGTGTTTGTTTAAACACAGCAGTTGACTGTACTTCTGTGCTAATGATTTCACACCGTCTGCCTTGTCGAAGTAGGTGATTTTGATGATTGGCTCATCCTGTAATTAAAGGCTGACTTTAACCTCACTGTCAACTGTATAACTGCACCATCACAATATAGATATTTCCAGTTATAGTGCCATTGACTACAGATGCATGCAGATTCTTTCAAATAATGTGTCCCGTGAAACTGTAGCAACAACAACTGGAGAGATGTGACTTTTCAGTTTCTTTCATTGGTTTACGGCCTAAACAGTGTGGTCATGACGATTTGTTTAAAACACAAAGCTGTCTGGTTTTCTAGATCACCTGCCTTCATGTGCTATGTAACACCAGCTGGGTTTGACAGCTCACACAACTGTGTTTTTACAAATTATTTCATGAAGATTATCCTCCAGTTTTGAGTCAGTCAAAAACTTGGCCTCATCACTTCAGCGGGTGAGAATACATTCTTGTTGTTTCCCAAATCCTTCTTTCATGTTGGTCCGTCACACTACTAGTGTAAAGGATCAGGAGCATATCCAGGATGAAGTTGGTGTAATGGCAGCTCATCTCTCGAGTCCCATTCATCTCCCCCGCCCACAACACAGACCTCTAGAGGTTCCTGTCGGACCTACGTCCTGCCGAGTGAAAAAAAACAGAGAGAAAGAGACAGAAAACTAGAGAAACTCTTGTTTCATTTGTCAAGGAAGCCCGTTTGAATTGGAAATTAATTCAGGTAGGTAAGGAAAGAGGAAATGCTTACTCTGTTATTTTTAAAGTTCTAAGAGGAAACAGTGAAGGAGGGAGAAAGAGGAGTTTGAGAGGTAAGGTAAATAACACGTAAGGGAGGAGGAGGTTGTTAGGCCTTTTCTGAGCATGTTGTGTCACAGAATGTAGGGTGCCATAAATAACTCTGTGCCCTTAAAAATGACTCACACCATCTTTGACTTGGTCTGGTCTGTCGACTCGTCTGAGATTACTTCAACAATCTAATTCGCCCTTGAGGCACCAGGGCCTAAAACATTTCAGCGTGACATTTTGACAAACTACCTTCTGAAAGAGTCCCAAACCAACACGGGGAAATGCAGTTTGTTTGCGTACGCCCACAGCTGACCCAGAATAACAGACTTCAGTGAAACTGAGGGGAAAAAAGAAAAACAGACGCATTTCTTTCCGCAAAATAATTTTCTGTTACAATCTGTGTGCTCAATCAAGTAACAAATCGCCAACCGCTGTGAAACATTTTTTAATAATTTTGCTGAATCAATAGTTGTTAAAACCTCTCTCCATTTCCAGAACCCCCAAAACACCTCTGAACAATGTGTAGCATATATCCAAGTCATATATGAGGAGCATAAAACTTAAACCGAGTGGAATTTCAACCTCTGGTAAAGCTTTATTTGTACATGAGTCTTCACGTTGCGTCCCAAATTGGACCCTATTTGCTGTATAGTGTATACCTTTTGACTAGAACGTAATGGGCCCATGAATCATTAGTGCCCCAAAAAAGGGTATCGGGTGCAGTTGGACACAATGCTGGTAGGTTTCACATTCGCTCAAATGGTTTGTCCCTTGGAAACCGGCTATGGTTAAATTCCCCTGAAACTCTATAACATCCAGGCTCTGCTCTGATATGATGTCTGCTTTGATCCTCAGCCACAGTAATGCGCTGCTTGGGACCCCTTATTCTAAATATCCACTCTCAACACAGGAAAAGGTGCAAGTTGATTGCTGCATGAGATCACCTGGTACCTGTCAACTAAACAATTGTGTGTGTGCATGTGAGAGTGTGCATAGTATTGTGTTGCTGGCTCGGAACACAAACCATTTTGAATGTTGACTATGTGCCCCTGGCCAGAGCTCAGCCAAGCACGAATATTCAGGAATCTTTTCTTTTGATTTCACAGTTCTTGGATTCCTCTCTCTTGGCAAGTGATACCCCCGCTCTCTCTCTCTATCCCCCTCTCTCTCTATCCCTCTCTCGCTCTCTCTCTCTCTCTACCCCCCCCATCCCTCTCACACACACGGTTGTGGGCAAGCGATAACACATCTCAGAATTAAACTCATAGTCCTTTATTAGATGAGAGGTTGCAGGCCTAACAGTAACATATAGTCCCAGTAAGGATCTCAGATATTCATCCTTCTAGAACCCATTCCACATTTTTACGTTGTTGCATCATCCACAATTACTCTGCCTTGCCGTTTCCTTCCTGAACAATGAAGAAGACAAATGAGTGATCATCGCATTTCAGACAACAGTATTGGAGCTACGCTGGCTGCTATTTTTGGCTAAGTGTGTGGTGTAATGGAGATGGAATTTGTTCTTTATTGTGCTTGATTTGTTATTTACAGCTCAAATTGAAAATGGTGGCTATGTCATGTAGCATAATATAATTTTAAAATGTTGGTATCTGAAAACCCACAGAGTGTGTGTGTGTGTGTGTGTGTGTGTGTGTGTGTGTGTGTGTGTGTGTGTGTGTGTGTGTGTGAGAGAGTTTGCCAAGGCACGCTCATCTACTATGTGCTTGGACAAGCCATGTTCAGACGATTAGTAGGCGCTACAAACTAAAGCCTATAGGCTTTAACTCATCAGAATTACACAGTCTGGGTTGATTCACCAGATGATACTGGCCCCAAAGACAGACAGGTGAAATACAATGCGGCCATGAGACTTGTGTTATCTCTCCAAAGCAATGCCATTTGGTTCATCCCTTGCAACCACTTCCACCAAGCCGATTTTGCGTACAACTTTAAATCCAGCACATGCAACGCAGGACTCTCTGCAACTGCCTCTGTAACGCAATGCTGCAAGGCTAGCGTGACGTTCCACTAGAAATGAATGAACTTAAGGTGTACCAAAGCTAATTAGCAGTAGAGAGCAGTGCAGACCAATACAGACCCCACTCTAGACCAACACAGACCACAGTACAGATCAATGCAGAGTGAAGTACAGATCACAATAGAGACCACAATACAGAGCATTATAGGATAATAGAGACAAAATACACACAACAGTATAGACCAGTAAATACCAGTACAGTCCAATACAGATCACAGTACAGACCACAGAACAGACCACTGTATAGACCACATTGCAGGCCAATACAGATCACAGTATAGACCACAGAACAGACCGGTTGAGACTACAGTACAGACTTGTTCAGACAACAGTACAGACCACAGCACAGACCTGTTCAGACCACAGCACAGACCTGTTCAGACTACAGTACAGACCACAGCACAGACCTGTTCAGACTACAGTACTGACCACAGCACAGACCTGTTCAGACTACAGTACAGACCACAGCATAGACCTGTGAAGACCAGAATACAGAGCAGGTCTTTGTATTCCCTGGCAGCTAAAATAATATAATTATTATTTTAGTTTATGGAGCTGTGGATTGTGACCAGGTCGTATTCTTCTGATGGCGACTCCAGCTGGGTTTATGGAAACTGGCGCAGGAACACAATGTGTTTGTTGTTGGAATGTTTTTGCTGGCGGTGGGTACTGCAGGAAGGGAAGAAATGTGATAGATCAAATATTAACAATAGCTCTTCAAACTCAAATATTTGTGCTGGATACATCTTTGAGGTTGGTATGTATAGAGAAGAAAATTCTTGATACTATATCCCCTGAAAATATGTCAAATTTATTGGAAGCAACATGATCATTTGTTTTCTCTTAAAATGTTGGTTTATATATATCTTGATTATATAATCAAGTTCTCTGTCTTTAAGAAACAGGCAGATATAGACAAGCTGATTTATATAGTATTGTTTTCACAGCACTCTTCCACTAGTAAAACAGGGAGAACACAGCTTGATGAAGTGTTTTATGGGCTGCTTGGAAGACAAGCCTGATTTGATTAAGACTGCTATCCGAATTAAGAAAGCTGAAGGCCAGTATCTAGATTTGGCATACGAGGCTGGAACCAACCTTTGCAGTTTTATCTATATACATCATTAATCACAGAAGCAACATGGAACTAAATAATTCTAAGATCTTTATTATTTTAGAATTATTAATGTCATTATAAATCAATAGGCCTAGTAATGCATGTAAAATATTACATTGTAATATTTGTAATATTATAAAATATTACATGCATGAGTCCGAAGTGCGCCCCGTCGGAAATTCGTCTCGTCAGACGAATCAAAGAGAGTCCTTCAAAGAGAGTCGATCAACGGATGTCCGTCGGCTCAAGTGACGTGCGTCGATCTACTCCCAAATAGTTATTGGGGGTGCTAATATGGGCGCTGGGATTACGCCCTTGATTCTTCTTGATCTGTGTTTTAGACTTTTATTGACAGAACATATCCAGGGCTTCCGGGCTTCAGTGTTTTATTGTCTGCGCCGGCAGTGACCGGTAAAGGAGGTATCTCAACCCATATAAAACCGACGTTAAATCTATTTTTGTACTCAGAAACGTTAATGCAGACTACAGGGCTAACGTACAGCATGCTAGCCAATTACCACAACCTGAGAAAGCTTAGCGCTACCAGAGAGAGTACTTGGCCAATGTATCAAGGAGTGCCCCCTTTATCCATGTAATGAATGATATTTTTAAAGACTGGAATGTAAAAGTGACGCCACTACTATGAGAAGCTTCATGAACACAGCCAGAATAGAAACAATTAAGCGAAATTGTTTTACCTTTGTCGCCATCTAGTGGGAACGCTAATAAAATCCTAAATGTACTTATTGAAACTTGGTGTACATAGCGGAAGATGGCGGTACTGAGCCAGCAGGTCTGCACAACAGCTTGCGTTTCGTCGGGTAGAGGGATAGTGACGCATGCGCAGGTCGCTCTACGTGTGGACGTTGGAAAGTTGTTGATTTGGTTAATCTGTCTGGAAGAGTTGGATAAATAGGGTGGATGTTTCGCAGATCTATAAGGTACATATTCTGCAACGCTTCCACTCACTCAATTCTATCTGTTTGATCTTGGTTTTTGTCCGGTAGCATTTTTCGCCACTTCCAGTGTTAGTTAACCACCTGAGCTAGCTACTGTAGTTAGCAAGTGTACTAACTTGTTGTAGCCAGATAGCTATAATGTAGCTAGTTAATGTTAATCGCTTTTTCCGGGTCCTAAAGCTTCTCCGGGCAAGTATAAATCACGTTTCAGGGCATACATTTCTGGAAACTGGTGAACTATAATCTCAAAGTTATTTAGAATTTTCGAAAAACGTCTTTATGATCATTTGATTAACATATTTCGAAAACGATGCAAATGTTTTTACCTGTGATAACGTATCTATGATACTGTACAAACGATACAAAATACTTTTCATAACATTTAAAAAGAAATATGGCAAATAGTCTGGTTCCACCCATCTTGCCCTATACATGATTCCCAGTCCTTGGCGATTTAAAGCATCCCATAATTACATGATGCTGCCGCCACTGTGCTTTACCATGGAGATGGGGTTGTTTGTACCACATTGATCCGTGGTTTCCCAGGCACAGATTAAGACTACTTCTGAAACAAACAAAAAAATTCAGTTCAATGAAGAATATCCATGGGAATTTATTTTTAGGCCTAGTCTAAGCTTATTAGGGCTTATATTATTAAACAGCATATTTATTATTATTATTATGAATGTTTCTTTGTGGTTATATCAATAGGCTCTGCCCACCATGCTGTCCCGTTTGAGAGCGAGTTCCTCCCCCATCTCCCCTGTCCTGTTCCTGACAGTAGACGGGGAACCCATGCGTTTCTTCCTTCGGCCTGGCCCAACCAAAGTTCAGCTGCAGCCCATCATCAAGGCAGGAGGAGGGTTGGTGTGCAGGGTCCAGGAGCCTGGGACTATCCTACTTGCTGACCCCGACGAGATGGGGTCCATCCCGGGTTTAGCGGCCCACGGGTATGTGTCCACTCAGTATATCCGGGACTGTGTGGAGAAGAACCAGCAGCTGGAGGTCGAGGATTACCTCTTCAAGCCTGACGACCTACAGGTTTGTTTATGTGCGTGTATGTGTACTGCGTATCAAGGGTATATAAAAAAACACGCAGCAGAAATGTTTACTCTGTTGTTTTTGAAGTTCTAATATTTATAGTCAAACATTGTGTATCACTTCAGAATCTCCTTTATTCGCTAGGTACATTTAACTATTCTCAGAATGCTTGGTAGAATGGCGCTCCCAGTGACAAGCTATTTAGAAACCTGATACACAAATCCACAAAGTTTAAACATAAGTTAACTACTTCCCTACCTACCTACAGGTGAGCGTCCTGTCCAGGTCAGAGAGTAAGAGGGGAAGAACTAGTGGGCGCATGATGTACACGCCAGAGGATGATGCGGCCATTCTGAAGTACATCTCGGAGCACGAGTGTGAGGTGCGGGGGAACATTTTTTGGCGGGAAATGGAGAAGAACGGTCTGACCAGTCACAGCTGGCAGTCCATGAAGGACCGCTACAGGAAATATCTCAGAGACAGACAGCCCAAGACTGCAGCTTCCGCCCTGGAGGAGAAACAAGGGAACTCGTCAGAGGAAGACGCCGGACCGCGGCCCTCCTCACCTCAGAGAGACAGTCCACTTTCGTCTGATGTTATTCCTGAAGGAGCGGGGACAGAGGACAAACCTGTGGAGTGCGAGACAGCAGCCTCACCCCAACCAGAGACTGAGCGATCTTCGTCAGGTAAAGCGCCACCAGGCCCGGCCCAGCCTGACTGTACTATGACTCAGTGGGTCCCATCTAAAACAAAACGCCGGCTGTCTCCTGGCGGGGGAAAACAACCCCGGCTGGTGTATGAGGAGGCTGCCCTCCCCCCATTCCCTGAAAGAGCCAGATCACACAGTGGAACGGTAATGGTGGAGGTGGTCCTGGAAAAACTGACCTACCAATCACCAGGTATCACCAGGCCAACCCGACTCCAGTCTAGATAAATCATTTTCTCTCTTTCTCGCTATGCCTCTTTTTCTCTCACTGATCCTCTCCCTGTGCCCGTCCATTAAAGCATCAGGCAGTGGTACAGTCACTCTGTATGTTCTAGTCTAGAGTGCCTAGTTAAATTGTGCCTTAAAGGGATAGTTCATCCAAAATAATATTTTTCTGAAATTTCACTTACCAAGAGATGTTCCAGAAGTCCCATAGAGTCTTTTATTCAAACAATCCATTATTCAGCTCTGTCCCAGTCTGTATTTAGCGTTTTTAGCATCGTCCAAATTCATGAATGTAAACATTTCGTACCGATATAGCAAAGCTGCATTGCAAGCGGAAAACTACTCCAAAACACTTCAAACTACATTTAGTAATCTGTCGCGGTAGCATCATCGATTTTTTTTTAAACTGTACACTGATGAAACAGCCGGCTGAATTCAAACTGGCCCCAGCGAACTATTTCCTATAGCCACCATACACAGCTTCTGTTGTTCGGCAGTGATGTCATTGAGGTGAGCGTGAACTTTAACCTCAACAAGCTATGTGAAGATAGGTTGCTTCACCTAGCTTTTTAAAATTGCTGCTAGTTTACACTTAGGTATATTATTGCTATATTTTTAAAAATATATTTCTTAATTCTTACTACGTAGATGTCGTGTGCCATGTCACAATAATTTCATTGTGCAGGATGACGCTGTGTTATTCGGTGCGTTTGATAAATAAACTTTTAAGTTTTGGATTTCCTTTGTTTGTATTGATGTCAACTTCTTCCTCCTTTGCCTGCTTGTGGATCTTGAGGTAATTAAATTCTACCCACTCTGCAATTGGAACAATACCTCTGCCTCTCCTATGAACGAACGCTTGGATTGATACAATTGTGAACAAAACTGACCGGTAAACACGGGAAGTACCCGTTTATTTGAAAGGAGAATTATATCGTGAAAATTAAGACGTTATTTCGAGGAATACAACATGGTCATGTTCTTTGAGGTAAACAACATCACTTGTCTTAGTTTGGAGGGTTTTAGACTACAGTAGTCTACCGCTTGCAATGCAGCTTTGCGATAGGGGTATGTACGGTTTCCATTCATGAATTTGTATGATGCTCATAATGCTAATTACTGACTGAGACAGAGCTGAATAATGGATTGTTTTAAAAAATTACTGTATGTGCCTGAAGGACCAACTGGGAGTAAGGGGACTGTCAACGAAATATGATTTTTAGACGAACTATCCCTTTAATGCATTTTCGTGAATTTATATGAGCTAGCATATTCGCTACAGTAAATGGATTATAGGAATTTCATATTTCTGTTTGAGGTTGATGGTGTTAATATGAAGGTTTACAGATGCTGTAATCCCCATACTTCGACAGATCCTATTGTGTGAAAAATGAAGCACATCCTCTGGAAAGCTGTCATTCTTATTTTTGCCGGACCGCGTAAGCGGAGCCGGCCTAGAAGAGCGAATGTCTCATACTGACTGACTGACTGAGTGAGTGATTGAGTACCCCTTGATAAATAGCGTAGTGGTTAGAGAAGCGGGCTACGGGACAACAAGTTCCGCGTTCTACTCCCGTTACATTCAAAACACTCCCGTTACATTCAGGACAGACAAAAACTTCGCTGGCTACAAACCTATGTAGCTACGTAATAGGAAGCCTAAAATAAAACAGTTAGGTGGATATTAGGATTTGTCCAGGATTGACAAACACTTCGCTGCCTACACGATTCTCTCGTCTTTTCACTCGACAAAAAAAAGTCAGTTATCGTCATCTGTATTAATAGATACTGTATCAATGTCATTCATGAATGACTATTTCTGGTGGATTTTCGAATTATGTCTTAAGATTTCTTCAGGATAGACAAACACTTTGCTGGCTACACGATTCACTCGTCTTTTCACTTGACGAAAAAGTCAGCTATCGTCACCTATATTGATACAGTAGTTATTATATCAATGTCATTCACGAATGGCTTATACGTTGTTAAAACAGCCAGTGGCAAAAGCCATACAGTTCATAGATGCTATTTGTGGTGGAGGAAAACTTAATAAGAAACGTTACTCAATTTAACACAATGCTTAAGGGCGTCTAGTGACATATTACTGGCTAATAAGCTTTTAAAACGGCCAATGGCAAAAATCATACAGTTCATAGATACTATTTGTGGTGGAGGTAAACTTAATAAGAAACGTTACTCAGTTTAATGCAGTGAGTAATGGTATCTAACGAAATATTCAAACTTGATGTAATGTTAATGATTGACAAAATATAATGTCAAGAGGCTATGCTGACATTTCACAAATGTACAGCTCTGTGGTGTAGTGGTAAACAACACAGCCGTTCACGTGGGCGACCCGGGTTCAAATCTCGAGAGGGCAGGCATGATCAACGCTTTCTATTGTGGGCCGGCTGAACTAGGCTTGCCTGGTTTCTTGTTTGGAAACATTTGTATCTGAGCTAAATTCCATCAATGTTATTGATTAAGGTAACCCAACTTATCAAATTACACCAGTTTTTTGCCGGACCACGTAAGCGGAGCCATCCAAGAAGAGTGAATGTCTCTTACTGACTGACTGACTGAGTGACTGATTGACTGACTTACTTTGTTAAATAGCGTTGTGGTTCGAGAAGTGGATCTGCAAGCTATAGGTTCTGCGATCGAATCTCCTCACAGTCAAAACAAAGTATGCAATTGGATTTGGATTCCAGATAGACAAAAACTTCGCTGGCTATAACCTTCAGTATCTACATTATAGTAAGCCTAAAATAAAACTGTTTACGGTTATATTGTGACTGTTTCTGGTAGATTTTCAAAGTATTCATCCGTGCATGCTTTTTGGGTCAGGATAGACAAAAACTTTGCTAGCTACAACATTCAGTAGCTAGCCTACGTTATAGTAAGTCTAAACAAAAACTGTTTACGGTTATACAGTATTGCGACTATTTCTGGGGGATTTTCGAAGTACACATCCATGCATGCTTTTTGGGTGAGGATAGACAAAAACGTAGCTGGCTACAACATTCAGTAGCTACGTTATAGTAAGCCTAAACTTAAACTGTTTACGGTTATATTGCATCTGTTTCTGGTGGATTTTTGAAGTACACATCTGTGCATGCTTTTGGGGGTAATATAGGCTTTATCAAAACCCCTTGGGCAGTAAAAGAGTAGGGGTTTCCACGATTCTCTCGTCTTTTCACTTGACAAGAAGGTCAGTTATCGTCACCTATATTGATAGTTATTGTATCAGTGTCATTCACGAATGAAAGAAAAACAAATGTTTTGTGCCATGAAATGAAATAGCTTTGGCATGGAATAGTTCATCTTCAGTCTCGCTAGATATTGCTCAATTCTTATGACTATTCCTAGGAAGTTAGTAGATACTAGTAAGCCTATTACTGGCTAATAAGCTGTTAAAACGGCCACTGGCAAAAGCCATACAGTACATAGACGCTATTTGTGGTGGAGGTAAACTTAATAAGAAACGTTAGTCAGTTTAACACAATGCTCAATGGTGTCTAGCGACTGGTCAATCGTGCATCGCTGTGGTGTCATGGTTAAAGATTGTACCTCTCACGTGGGAGACCTGGGTTTGAATCCAGTGAGGGAAACAATATTTATTCATTTTAATTGTGGGCCGGCTGAACTAGGCTTGCGTGGTTCATTTTCTCGTTAATAGGCATGTTTCCAGACCTCCAAAGAGGCCAGATGAGATAGGAGGTGTGGCCTCGCTAGACTACAGGAAAACTAGCAAATCCATTTTGCTCTGGAGGGGCGGATTGATATATGTATTTGGAGTCATTTCTATGTTTTTACTTGCAATCTATATAGATTTATTCAAGTTAATTAGGAATTACGACATTTGAAATCAGGGTTTTGACACTAATGTAAATTTAAAAAACGGAACAACAGGATGCAGTATCATTTTTTCTGAATTTTTTAGTAATTGGTAGTTCTAACATTTTTCTCCAGGATCCCCCTTAATCCTGTAAAAATGAAGGAAAAATAAATGCTATGATTGAATGATTTGAATGATACTTGTGAAATTTTGCCCTGCCTTCCCTCTTTCTCTGTTTCTATCTGTTTCAGTCTCTCTCTGTTTGTCTTTCTTTCTGTTTTAGTCTCTCTGTCTCAGTCTCTGTCACAGTCTCTCTGCTTCAGTCTCTATCTCTGTTTCTGTTTCTATCGTTGCCTCTTGGTATTCAAGTCTTTTCACATTATCACATTAATTTTTCGATCAATTAACAAAATTTTTATAACACATTTATATTTATACTTATATTTATAACAAAAACATGTTTCACAGGGGCTACAACCTCCAACGCAACAGAGGGGCAGCTGGGAAAGAAAAGGGCCAAGAAGCGAAAACTGGGCATCCTTGAGAGGGCAGTGAGAGAATTTGAGGGATCGGATGAGGTAATATTATCTGTGACACCCGGGTTTTCATCATGTCCAGTTAGTTAGGGCGTAGACATGGGAAGCAAACTTATTATTGGAAATTAACCTGCATTAGAAAGTAAATTGTTGTGATGTTGGTGTTGTTTTCATGTGTGCTCCTCGACTATGTAGCTAAATGAAACTTTTTTTTTTCATTTTTCGACTATGTAGCTACATTTTTATTTTTTAATGGTCAAATTCTGTCTGGTTCTTCATACTGATAGTTATTATCCTTTCCCAGTCAGTTGATGATGAGGATGATGACGAAACTCCAGACCTGGCTGAAAGCGTTGCTCCTTCCTCGGCATCCCCTACAACACGACCCGGACAGGAGACCCAGGCGTCAGCCTCAGCCCCCCAGCCAGAGAACGGCCCCCCTAAGCCAAAGAAACCACACCAGTCCCCGGCCCAGGAGAAGCGCTCAGAGACGCAGCCTGAGTACCAACCGCCTGAGGCCAGAGGTCTGGCAAAAACTGCCAAGAGCATCCCTGTCACGGAAGAACCTGCTGCCCCATCAGCTTCTGCAGCGCTGGGTAGTCCTGTCCCAAATACACTCCCCTCCACCTCCACAGCTCCTCACCTGTTCCTGTTTGAGCATGAGTCGCAACAGGTAAGAGGGGAAGACAGCTCTTAGATTTTTAAATCATATATATTTTTAAATTAAACAGTTCAGTTTGTTTCTTATATATTTTATTCCTTCTATTAAATTGTTTTATAAACTTTTCTTTTCATATATTTGCTCATCTGTGAAATATGTTATGTCTTGAACGCACTTTGAAAAAACCTTGATTTTCTATGAGGTGGAGGAAGATGAGGCATCCCAGCCTCTTACCCAGCTTCAGCTTGACCAGGGCAAGCAGCTGCTCCTTAGCCTGATTATGGACTCCAAACTGGGGCTCGTCGACATCACCAAGGCCCTTCTGAAAAACAGTGGAGTCATCTCTGCTGTTTTGCAAGACCCACTGATTGTGGCCAATCCAGGTAGGCAGCGTAGGGTCTAACGGAGGTGAACCTCGTGTCCCGAGAACATGGAAGGTGGAGAAAAGGAGGGAATTGAAAGCATTGCCCAATTCCCTTAACACGTTCTCCATCCGTGGGCGCAACACCTTAGTTTGATTCTGTACATGTGTGTATATGCATTTACATTTACATTTACATGTGTGTATATGCATTTGTGTGGTGTATTCTATCTGGAGTGGGAGGGTTGAGAAATAAGAAGACAACACATTTCTATTGGCCACTGCAACATGTGGAAAGTGAAGTTTCATTGTATTATTTCAGGGGGCGGGGCTTGGCAGGGCCCTCGATGGGAACGTCATGATGACCGCCTGCTGCTTTCCGGTGACACTTCGGAACTGCAAAAGAAGTTTGGGGAAAGGGGAATCGCCAGGAGGTTGGCTTTCCTTGACGCAGAGTGACCCAGCAGGTTAATTTTGGCGTGTTGCTTTGTCACGCTGTGTGGTGGATTTTGTATAATTTCTCCAAAATTATACGATCTGTCCAAGGTTCTTTATGTTCGTTAGCTGCAAGTTAGCACTCACATTTGCACCTTTGGGCCAACATAACCCACAACAAGCCTTGACTGGTCGATTTGTACGTGACCATTTGTCGTTGAATTTAGTTGCTCTGCCGTACTGGATGCTGTGCAGTGTGTTATGAATTAGAGACGGAAGAATACTGCTTTTAACAGATTGACTGCCTGAACTTGCTCCAAGGTGTTATGAATAAGAGATTGAAGGATACTGCTTTTAACAGATTGACTGCTTAAACTTGCTCCACAACAGGTTCATTCATTTATCTTTCTTGCCTGTGGCATGAACAGTTTTCCAAATATGACTGTGCTTCAGGACATTTTGTGTCAAGTGTAAGAAAGCATGTTTTAAAATGTATTTTTTCACCTTTAATAATGTATAAATTGGAATTAAAATGTGTTCTGTTTATTTTGACTAACTGTGATCATTGTACATATGATATAGGTAATGTATGTTATTGTTTGTGACGTTTTTCTGCATCCAAATTATTACATGAACAGCATATTTTTATTTAACCAGGGCAAATACACATTCAACCTGATCCAGACAAACTTCAACAATAACTTAATAGTAACAATAACAATAACTTAATAGGCACTTCTATTCAACTGAAATAAGGATTTGAGCACATAGTATATGTTCTAATTGTACTGAACTAATGAATAAAGGATGCCATATACTTTAGATTCTCTCGTGATGTTGACAACACAGGTTGTGTGAAGTGATGACTAGAAAATTAACTCATGATCTCGACAAACCCTCTTTTGTTATGACATGCCATGATCACTTGAAAATGATCCCGACAATGCCAGGGAATATTTTTTATTAAAATGTCCTTTCTGGAATTCCGTAGAATTATGTTAATAGTGTTTAGAATATGTGACCAACACCACTACGCTGTTTCACAACCATTTTTCTACCGCTACATTCTCCTACCAAATATTATTTATCAGCTCATTCGCCTTCTGCAAGGACATGTAATTTGGACCAACCGATACTCCGTAACTTGGAATAGCTTGACAAGAGGATTGTTGTTTTATTAAAGGGGGAGTGATAGTCTTGAGGAGATATCGGGAGCTGTAGCTTGCAGTCTGCTTCATAACTGGGAATTTAGTCCATACAAACGGAACAGGTCTCTCGATACGTTTTAGTAGGTCTTTGAGGTCTCGCAAGGGAACTGGGTAAGTCTAACCAGACAGCCTGGTTCTGGCCACCACGTAGCTAACGCTAGCATGCCGCTATAGTACTGTACAACAGACAGGTCCTGCCGAAATTCAATGCAGCTTCAATGCAATGGCTGTCACTGTCAATGCCCATTACAACAAGGGTTGATCTGCACTGGCAAATGCGTGCAAGTACACAAGAAACAGCTACGCTAGTTAATATATTAAGTACACCTTTGCTAGCCACTCTGCAAAGTTTGCTGATTCACATTGCTAGATACCTATTGTATGAAAATGTAATAGAATTCTGTTCCATATCCGACCTAGGCTTAGCAACGGACGTTAGCTAGCTTACTGTACTAAATTATTAGCTAGCTAGCAAGCAAGTTTACGTTGGCTGCAATAAGCCTGGCTACATTAACTACTGTAACGATACAGACATATGACTCTATTTGTGTATGGGTACTGAGTGTCTTATCTAGCTATATGTACTAGTGATTTGGCTTGAATATAAATTATTTTAGTAACCAAGGTAGCTCATTTAGCCCCAGACACTTAGCTTGGCTAGCGTACCTTCTACGCTACCCTCTCAGTAGGTTTTTGGTACAGTACAGTAGCCACTCGAACCTCAGACTAAAATGTAGTTACATTAAGAGATGCACGGTGGTTTTATGTGATGGTATGTAGCTAGTTTCAATCTTTCTTCGCCCAACTGTGCTTTTCAGCGTGTTTTATAGACTTTATACATCCCAGTATATATTTGCATTGTAATGCAGGTAAACAGAAAATAGGGAGGTACAGTAAATGTTGGCGATAACAATATTTGTTCTTTTTTACTTTAACTAAGTTGCATGATTAGCTAGCTATTATGTGGTTCGTTATTACAAGGACTATGGTAACAGTCCCCAACCCAGACGTCTTAGACGCACATTAGCCCAGGCTAGTTTTGTTCATGCATACACAATGCAGTTGCCAAATGGCACTATATTTACTAAGTTGTAAATGTACACTACTTTTCACCAGAGACCTGTTGTGGCTATTTCAGGGGGTATTTGACAGGATGCAACAACGTATGTATGTAACAAGGTGTGTTATGGACAATGTCTTTGTTTCCTAGTGGTGCATGGGACAACGTTGGCAGGTAGCTCCAACCTCTGTCCAACCCACCGAGGCAGCATGAGTTCTAAGGGGGGAGGAGGCACAGCCCTGAACCGAAGGAACTACAGACTGGCCTCTGATATGGATAAGCCCAAAGTGACAGGTACGGTTGGGGGTAGAGGAGAGAAAGATAGGATTGGTAAAGTCTGTTGTTTGTTTAGGACTAGATGGTATATACAGTCCATATAGTCAACAGAAACTCACAGCACTCTTGTTCTTTCATCCCATCTCTCTCTGTCTTGCTTTCTCTGTCTCTGTCTCTCTGTCTCTTTCTCTCTGTCTGTCTGTGTCTGTCTGTCTGTTTCTCTCTGTGTCTTTCTCCCTTCCCCATCTCTGTTCCAGGTATTGTGAATGAAAAGTTACTGAGTGACTACCTCCACCATGTATTCCCAGCCTCCCACCTGCCCTGCCCCCCGCTGGCATCCCTCAGGTAGCTAACAGACTTTATGGTTATGTACACACAGGCGTCACAGTTACCACTTTTTTTTTAACCACACAAATTGGTCTTTTGAATCAACACATCAAATTTCTTCACATCAGGCCACTTTTACTTTACTTTTCTACTGACGAAATATCTACTAGATTATCCTCAGGGAATTTACCGGACGCTAACCGTAACGTAGGCAGTGTAAAATAAAACGCCTCTGAAGTTGTTGCATTTAGGGGGAAACAAAAGCTAGGCTGGAGATGACTTATTCTGGAAAGTGCTTGTTTTGTTTTTTGGGGACTCTTGAGTAGGGCGACACTGGGACACAGAAGCAGCCTAGTCGCGTGGTTAAAAAAGCCGTCACGTTGGAGATTCTCAATTGACTTTGCTTTTAAATTCCGAAATGGTCATTATTTTGTGAAGTCTCTCATTTGGATTTGACTTCAGTGTTGCGTGCACTGTCCGGCCAATGGTTTTATAAAGTGAAACCCTACATCGCCAGATGCTTGGTGTGGTCCATGCGGCCTTATATTTCAGTGGTCAAGTAATTAATCTAGGTATGCAATGGATAACCACACGTGAAAAATGCTGGCCTCCCCGGTAGCAGTCTCTGGTTGCATCTTAAATGCCAGTCGATCCAGTACTTTGGCCCGGGGCTCCTGCATCCCTAAGGACTCTCGGGCCGACTGTCGTAAGCGTATCACAGTGCCGGTCCCGGATCGGGTACCACCCTCTCAGCCCATAGTCTCCGCCCTTCTGCCGTTCGTCAGTTCTTTTTCTTCTGCATCCTGGACCTGTTTATCTGGCGATGGCGTTAAGCCGCCATTCAGATGTTGTCGAAGGTAAAGTTGGTCTGTGGTGTTCGGTGTCATGAATGTGTGCGCCGCTAATCCAACAGTGCCTGTGGTACCCTTCCAAAACTGGCTTCAAATAGTATTTGTCATCCACCAAGTGCTTTAACGGTGCCAAACCAAACCTGATCTTCACAGTGGAGCTAATTAAATTAACCCGGTTGTGCGGACCTTGCCTGCGTTGTCCGTCCAGCTGCGCAGGCAAGTACTTCGAAAGAAAACAGATACTGTCTGAACCCACGTATGTCTCCATTCTGAAGAAGGCACAGGTCCAGTGGGCTTAGTGTCATGTTTCCACCCTCGGCACGGATCTATAGATAGAAGATGAGTACAGACCTGGAGGAAAGCGGAGCTGTCTGTAATATCAATAGCTAGTTGTTGAGGATTCGCTGGGACGGCTTTGGCAGACAGTGAAAGTGGACAAAAGTGTGTGTGTGTGTTTTTATTTTTTTTTGTCCCATTGCCCCTCAGTGTCAGCTGTTCTTTGGATCGCACTGCAACCTCATTGGATCTTGGTTTACTATGTCACCACACTCCAGGTCCCTCCGGGGACCCCATGTATTTGATTTGTTCCAAAACTAGCACGCCTAAAAGGACTTGTCAACTAGTCGTCGTGATGGAGCTTGTTCAGGGATACGACTAAATTGTGAGATGCCTGGGGGTCCTCAGGAAGGTTTTAGATCCGGTGCTCTATGCTACTACAGGTGCTGGTCATATAATTAGAATATCATCAAAAAGTTGATTTATTTCAGTAATTCCATTCAAAAAGTGAAACTTGTATAATGTATACATTCATTCCACACAGACTGATATATTTCAAGTGTTTATTCCTTTTAATTTGATGATTATAACTGACAACTAATGAAAACCCCAAATTCAGTATCTCAGAAAATTAGAA
>JACXGI010013549.1:7500-20595 GCA_016801175.1 Esox masquinongy | reverse complement strand
TAGCACTTATGCTGTACACAACTGGAATAAACTACCAGAAGATCTTAGACGTGCCCCAAACGTATCCATTTTTAAATCCAGGTTAAAAACACTACTCTTTTCACGTGCCTACGACTGAGCACTTAAACTTAACCACACTGTTTAGCCTTATAGCTTCCTATGTTTTTATCCCATTTCTAATCTTTTTTTTTAAATCTTTATGTTTTCTTATTGTATTTCTATTATTATGATGTTTTCATTTGTTTTGATGTTTTAATTTGAGTATTTGTTTTTATGTTACTGTATTTTTATATATTTTATATTTTATTTTTCTTTGTAAAGCACATTGAATTGCTTCGATGTATGAATTGTGCTATATAAATAAACTTGCTTGCTTGTTAACCCTGTCCATAGAGTCCCGTACCTGTCCAGGGATTGAATCCACACTGGGTCTTCTATAATCTGTAGAAATCTGCTGAATGAGACCACGATATAAGTCTCCCCGGAGGCCTATCCAATCCTTTGTGGATTTTAGGTAATGCATGGATAATGCTCGTAATTGGGTTGTCTAGTTTAATACAGTCATTATTTTGCCAGGATGTCTACACTTAACAGGAGACTCTCGTCTTGGAACAAAGGTTTTGGCTCAAGTGACTGTTCGGTTTAGGGTCACCGCGCCTCGAATGTTGTGGTTGTCGGTCTACCAATCCTACAGCCCCAACCTTATCAGTATTACACACTCAGATCAGTCATGTTTTAATTAACCAAATGCTTGTCTGTTCTTTCGGACAAATTTGTAGAATGTGTATACTTTGTGTCTAGCCGCACAACAATTTATCCCACTTGCAATACACACTATATTTAATACTTGTTAATATTCTGCCCGCCTCTATTTGCCTTAATTGCACATTTACTATTGCCATTTGTACTCCATTTGCCTTCATTGCACATCTATGCGATCCTCTAGTAATATTCATATACTTAATACTTGTACAGTTCCTGCCCTCTTCTATTTTGCACTTCTGATTAGATGTTAATTGTATTTCATTGTTCTGTACTTGAACTGGTCAATGACAATAAAGTTGAATCTAATATAAATACTATTCTTACTCAGAATGAGAGACATCTATTTCCACCAATCTGCAGCATGTTGCTAGAGAAGGATTCATATATCTAGGTGAACAAAAGGTGGATTGGGCTCTAAAAGGGGTTTTGCTCTGCGTCCCCTTGCCCCATGCCTGACACATCAACAATAGGAATATCATTGATGGAGCTGGAGAACTCTGTTAAGTCACAATGTACTAAATACAAAACTAACCAAAGTCATTAAATTACGCAGTGTGGATGACAGATTAACTGTTCCTCAAGACCGACACAAAAGAAGGGCTTATGGGACGTTAGGCTGATCACAATAACATCCTTGCTCTTCTGTTCTTCTTACCCCTCTGACACTTCTTCCAAGTTCACCGTGGGGCTGTCCCTTTATGGGGCCTCAAAGGGTTCTTTCTTGCAACTAGCTTGAATCATACAAAATATCCACAGACTTCATAGGCATAATGCAAATCTGCATCAACAGATGATATAGTGGAATGCAAAGAAGGAACCTTTGCCTCTGAGTGCTGCCCGCGTCCGATCTCGCAGGGCAGGGATGTCACTAGGCCAGGGTTTCTTAATCCTGGTCCTCGGGACCCAAAGGGGTGCACGTTTTTGTTTTTGCCCAGGCACTCACACACCTGATTCAAATGTTGCCCTTCCACCTACACACCTGATTGATGTAATCAACCTATCATCAAGCCTGTAGTTTGAATCAGGTGTGTGAGTGCTAGGGCAAAAACAAAAACATGCACCCCTTTGGGTCCCAAGGACCAGGATTAAGAAACACTGCACTAGGCCTATTTAAGGAGGGCTTTAGCCCCCCTAACATATTAATTAGCCCCCCCCCTAAATAAATCAGTATATCAGCCAATATATTTTCTCTATTATTTCTTTTTTTTTGTCAAACGTTCCATCGCATCATAAACTTCTTTCAAATTGTATAGAAATTGTATAGAATCGTGTTCATTTTGCAGCATGTTCGGTTTAGTTTGATGCCCAGAACGTAACTCGCTCATCTGACGCAAGCTCTCTTCAGTAAATAGTAGCTAACGTCTACCTACTATCGGCCACCCCCATCTTCGGGCGTTTCTAGTGGTCGAAGAAGTAAATCCTCTCAAGTTTAAAATGTAAATAAACTGGAAAGCAGCGGAACGTTTTGCTAATAAATATACCCTTTCAGCTAACCCACCACCAATTTTATAGAAATATAAAAAAATCCAGATTTTAAAAATGTCATGTATGGAAATTGTTTTAGACAAGTTGCAATTTGTGAAATTCGACTTGCACGACAGACCAGACGTCATGTAATATCAAAATTATCAGTCTTTTTTTTCTTTACCAGAAGGCAAGAAAGCTAGCTACAACTTTCTAGTACACTTCAGAGAAGACTACAATCTGTTATCTGTAAGACAAATAAAAAGCAGTTATAATGTAATTCTACAAAATAATAAGGTGGCCAATAATTGTGGACGGTGGCCGATAATAGGGGGTCGTATTTTTTAGCTACGTCACTAACCAACTACTGAAAATATTTGTATTTCCCCTGAAATGTTAAAAATGATCATTAATGACATGCTAGCTAACATTTGTATGTCACTAATAATCACTGATGACTTGATCAAATTATTACTCGGTACAAGAACATGTTTTTCAAAATTGCTGTTGAATATGCCAATAGGGGATCGAGATTAATTACGTTCAAATATTCGGTGTCAACCGAACACAGTTGCAAAACTGCGCGTTTCACAGATTCATGTTTGTTTGGGTTTGAAGTTAACATATTGCAACGTATTCTGTTCAGAGGAAGGGAGCTCCGGTTATTAAATGTTTCTTTTTTTAAATTAAGATATTTTTTTTAATGACTTGATTCCGAGATGAATATGCTAATGACTAAATCTGTTTTGAAATGATTCAGGGAAATTACGTTTAGAAACAGAATATGTACTGCATGTGGATGTTCATTTTCTATTGAGTTGACAAAAGTATTTTGGCTACATAGTACAACCGTTTTTGTGTCTTTACTTGGTGTTGGATAGACAGAGTGAAATGTAATTTCTTCATTTGGATAGAATTTTGTCATATTAGATAAGTGCCTAACACTGATCAGTGCCAACACTGCCTAAAACTATGAGACAGGTATACTTTTAGCCAACCTTGACCAAAAATAACCTCATTTTGATAGATTTTACACCCGTTGTTACTCTAGAAATACATGATTAAAATATGTTTTGAGGAGTATACCCAGACCCCCCAAAACGAGGCTTAGCCCCCGCATCCATTAATTTCTAGTGACCTCCCAGTCGCAGGGTATTCTCTCCCCACAGATACGCAACATTTTGTTTATAGTCACTGGAGTGTAACTTCTTCATTGTCCTCATGTTGATGTCCTGCTCGAGGCCACTCTAACATTTACAAGCATCTTAACTTTTCTTCACCTATGTTTTCTAGGATGTGCGTAAGACCACAAACAGTTCCATAGCTTCCACTAAAACATATTTAAAGGAAATGGGAATAATTACTGACCAGGCCATGAAGAGTTTAAATGCTTAATCCCAAATTAAAATCACAGTAATATTCAGGCCATCTACAATTTAATCAGAGTAATGGAATAATGCACGTTTCTGCCTTTTCATCCATCGCTTCATTTTAAGCATGGTATTAAAAAGTACAGCAATTTGTCAGAATGGATATTCACTTTTCACCCGTATTTTACTAAGTCAATTGACTCAAAACACATCTTAATTTACATTAACGACCAGTGAGTAATTATGGTTAACTGCTTTGTATAGGGACGGAAAGACGGATTGTTCACCTTACCGGTTTATGGATTCGTTCTAGTGACTCCAGTAACTGAAAAAGCTCTCTGCGGAATCTTACAGGAGAACATGTGATAAGGTCAGATTGCTAGATAGGCAAATGAATAATCATGCATTTTCCATGATAGGAAAACCTATTATACATTCTCCAGCAATAGGCAACAGTAACTAGGGTCCGGTAATAGACTGCTAGCTATATACTACACTGAGGCAGATATCATCATTCAAAATGAATGATTATTAATCTGTCTCACAACCCTATATGAATTCACCTGCCCCGAGTATTTGCTTTAACAAATAACAATTCATAACCACAGCCTTGGGCTTATTCTTGACAAGCTCGGCCAATCACCTCTATACAACACAGAGTACAAATAGCCTACCTCTATCATCTAAATCACTTCTGTTATGTCTCATCCAAATTGTTTTTCTGATAGCCCAGTTGTCTCATGACTTCACTGCAGTAGGCTTCCACCTCACCGATCTGCTCGACGTTTAACCGTTCTCTCCACGCGAAGATGGCTTCTTTAGCGTCTCTGGACGATATGAGAAACGGTTTGTCTGAAGAGTAGCCGTTGCCGTGCGTCATGTTCAACACAAACTTATCCATGGCCGGGAACGAGGAGAGGTTTGAGAAGCGATAGAGCCTCTGGAGTTCCTCCATGGGGTGTAAAACTAGGTCCTCGTAGCGGATCTTCATGTAATTCCGCTTTACCCAGTACGGCGCGTTGATGATCAGCATTATATCGTTCAGCCAGTTGTCACATATGAGCTCCATAGCGCTAGAAACATAACTATCAGCCCTGTTCCCCCTGTTGTTTGGCACCAATAGTCGTTTATATTTCTCCGTCTGTTTTTTACTCCTCAGTACCTGTATGCTTTCTTTGACTAGAGCCTGTTTCGACTTCAGTCGTGAGTTGTGTACAGCTCTAGGGTCTCTGAACAACTGAATGACATGGAGATTTATAGCAGGATCTTTCACTAACGGGGCGAGTACACCGATATCTAGAACCCGCACGCCTTTGATAACCACCACAGGGTACTTCTTGCACTCCCTCTCCAACTCCTTAATATCTTTCCGTTGACACTTTCCACAGACGTCTTCCTGAACTAAACCCACTTCATTTCTCTTGTGGCCATCGCACAGAGGTTCCGAGCAGATCACTTTGTTCATTTTCCATCCGAATATAAAAGCCGTGGAGATGTTCTGGGTCCCTGCGTATAGTTTTAAAACGGAGAAGTCACATCGGAATAATGCTTCGATCATATCACGCACTGCCCCTTGCAGACTGGCTGCGTCCCCGGGATAGAGAGCTTGCCATATATGCCACATGGGCTCGTAGAGATAGAATACATCAGGATGTTGGTTGAATAACTCCCCTAAGAACGAAGAGCCAGTCCTCCAAGTAGCATGTAAATAAATGTGCGTCTTTTTAGAGAGGCTCCGGTTGACTCCCGCCTCCTCCGTGGTGTCCGTAGTGTTGTTGAACTGGTCTCCGTTATTCCACATCTCCAGGTCTGGACACCTCCGCTGTTGCGGTCCATGTTTAATAATATGCGCTGATTTACTCCGGTAGTCAAGCATATACGGAATTAACAGAAGTAATACAGAATATCCTAAAATTACGATTAAGTATTTCTTCTGTTGCCTCCTAGTCATTTCCCTCTGTCACAAACACAGTTCTTGTAGCTCATGGGAGATTTGGCGCCGCTCTCAACGTTGAGGCCACCAGAATTAAAGTTTTGTAGACGATATACAGACACGCCCATTGGAATGCCAAAGATAAAAGACTAGAGCCACCATTTCAAAATAAAAGCCCAGTCATACGTGCCTTGTTTCAGGGAGTGTCCGTTTATGTACTTTTTTAAAATCTGGAATAAAATGTGTAAAACACAGCTGTAGATATAGCTAGAGATCGTCTGCGTACCAGTCCCTCTAGCTGGCATTCCATTGCAGGCTAAAGGTAGGTTACTGTCTACCAATGCTAAGCTATCGGCCAGACACATTAAATATGCTTTTTAGGATGTTTTTGGCCACGGCTTTTAAAACTGTTTGAGACAAAACGTCCCCGAAAATTGTGTCATGTATAGCGTAGGAGCAACTACAAAAAAGTAGGCCTGCATGCCGATGTTCCCCCAAACGGAGGTTTGATTAGGGATTTCACGAATCTATAGACTGTGCGCACATAAACAACATATTACACATCCAGCTCAAATTATGCCCGAAAAGTTCCAGACTGCATATTTCACTGTAAAGGTGTATTATAGTTTTGCTATATCCCTTCTGTCTGGTGTTGGGTGTTCATAGCTATATAGTTTTCTCCTTAACTCTCACTGCGTAGGCTTGTCGGGTGCCATTTCCCAAGAATTTCATTGTACAGGATGACGCTGTACTGTTCGGTGCATTTGGCAAAAAAACCTTGAAACTTGAAACTAGTCAGACAGACTCACAGAACAAGTCAGCATGTCTCTTTTGTACTTTTCAGTTTTTTGACTTTGATTGAATATTTTAAGGGACTGTTCATGAACATCCCTTAAAATAACTTTCCCTTAATTTCTATTAGGCTAACATCATTTTTTAAAATGATAATATGTATCATTAAGCAATTCCATTTGCTCTGGTAAATATCAGAAATATTTCAAATGTAAGTTGTTTTTAAATTCTCTTAAAAACATATTAAAAAATAAATCATAAGGTCTAATCTCTAAGTTTTTTTTCCTATATCTGACAGATATTAGTGCATGTGTAATAACATATATTCTTTAGATCCATATTACCATGTTCCTATGTTTGTGTGAGGGGAGTTGTCGTTATTTTACCAGGTAAGTATGCTTAGAGCACATTATTTTTTACAGCAATAATCTGGGAGCAATTAAGGTTAGTGTAAGGATTAGAACCAGCAACTTTTCAGGTAGGGTAGCCTCTTGGCCACTTGGTTACCCTACCTAATATTACAGCTTTAACAGGCTTACAGACTCTTCTCCAAGATTAATCTGAACTGCTTTATATCCTTGTAGAGTCATTTCCGGTTGCTTATACAAAATCCTAATAACTGGCCAATAACTAACATACCACACCTACCTTTAAATGGCACAGAAGAATTCACTGAGTGTAACTGAGGTGGTCATTGGTTTGTCTGCCAAGTACAGCAAAACAGCACGTTTCTATCATCAGCACACATTTGAAACGCAGGCGTGTCGTTTGTACAATGCAGTTGTGAAAAACGTTTCCGGCTTAAACATAAAAAAGAAAATAGACAAAATGAATAACAATCCGCATTATCAGTCAAGAGTGACACGGATCGCTCAGACGGACAACGCATGTCCGTTTGAGTGAATGACACGCGTCCATTGTGCTGCCTGCATACATCAGAGGAGACTTTTTTTTAATCATTTTTGCCCATGCCCCTCAAAAGGTCTGTGCACTGTCCCGGGGACAGGTCTTGATCATATCTGTCCTGACCCTAAACTGGAACACTTGATTCAAGAAGTCAAAGACTTGATCCTAAACTGTCCTGACCCTACATTGTGCCCTACAGGCACACCTGGCAAATTGAATCAGGTGTGTCAGTTTGGAGGTGAAACAAAAATGTGAAACGTCTGGCTAGGCCTGAGGTGAGGTTTGGGAAACATTGATAGTCTTCTGTCGGGGCATTTAGACAGTTCAAAAAGGCAGTGATATTAAAATGGACACCTTCAGTTTGTCACAAGACAGACAGTGCCAAACAAAGACTGGGCTTGACGGTGATGATTTGCATGCAGAAAACCCTAGTAGACCAAACGTGAAACTTGGATAAGACCATTGACCTAAATCAAAACAACATGTGACATTTTTGCATACACTCCCTTTCCGGCTGGTTTTGTCATATTCTCTTATTGGGTTAGGTTGTTTTACATTGCCCAGAACATTTTAGACCATTTTATGAAATGTTCACCAACGCGGCATTGGCCCATGCAAAACAACCTCTCTGAGTGAGCGTGTTCGAGTATCGACTAATGAAGTCTAAAAAGACGCCAGGGAGCAGCCCAAAGTTGGACACGTGGTTTTCCAGCAAGGAACATTTGTTCGTTAACATTTTTTCAATCTTAGACGGTCAATGACCGCCACCAATCATGATCTCAGTCAGAATGACTTTCAAATCTGCAGCAGGTTGTTTGGGGATGTGTGTGCATCTCTCTCTCTCTCTCTGTTTTAATTGGTTAGAATTAGATGTCATTAATTTTCATGAGTTGTATCCTGGGTCGGATTTTTCAGCTTTGCGGAGACTTCATTCAGATGGATAATTATGTGTGACGGTAATGGCTCGGTAACATGTCTACAACCCATAATCACACACTTACAGACTGCAAATTATACTATCAATTGTACAGTATTTACATGACTGCCCGAAGTTGGTTCCTGTTTCAGTCACGTTTTCCGTTGCGATCGCGGTTTGGTAACAAACAAAGCAAGGCAATGAGAGGCTGACAATGGAGCCTGTTTCCTACAATGACCGTAAGGATGGGTACGTTGCATTACTGAAGAAGCATCCGCAGAAAGTTGCAACAAGTGAACCAACTGGGTGGAGACTATTGGCTATTGCTAATCACCAAGCTCAAAGCGGTAAAGGCGTTGGACCAATAGTCTATTCGACACATTAATTTACATTTTATTAATGCTCTAGCCATATACACAGATGACACAGCAACATTGGCGCGGAGTTTTTAACCCAGAATTAGGTTATGTAAAAAATTAAAGATGCTGTCTGGAATTTTGGCAATCAACAAAACTATTTTTTGTTAACCTCCCATTTTGGGAAAGGTCCAGATGTTGGAAGTGGAAGGGGATGGGATGGTTGAAGAAGGGACAAGATCACCGACATAAAAATCTGTTAGGTGGTACGTGCCCGTTTTCAGTGACTTAATTTGAATAGCCAACCATTTTCGCGATGGGAGTGACCGGACGTTGTTGCAGGAAGATAACAATATACAAATCTAACGACGGAGAGCTGAAACAAATAATGCTATTTCTATACAGGCTATTCTGACCACAAAAAAAGAATGCAAACAAATATTTGAATTTCGTTGTTATTACTTAGAAGGATGCGCCTTAGCTATCCTTTGCTAAAGTTAGATTACTGCAGCATTCTCGTTGCTAACGCTAGTTGGCTTGCTTTCGGCTTAGCTGCCTGTCTTTTCAATGACAGTACAGTGCTGTAGCATGATTCCAAAGCTACGCGGCCAGCTAGCTACGCTATCTAGCTAAAAACTGATGGTTTTTTTTAGCAATATTGGACAATTCAGCATCGCGAATCCAGTTTAAAATAAGTGTAGCTTGGTCGTTGGTAACTTTCCCTAATTGAACTTCAGGTTGTCTGTTAGCTCAAATTAGCCACAACAATGTCACATGCTCACTGGTCCAAATTCGAGAAAGAGACTGAGAAAGAGGTTAAGAACCTGATCAAACAGATTAGCGGGATTCAAGATGAAGGAGACCAGAACTTTCAGTTAGCACTGAAGTTTACTTGGTCCAATTTTAGGTAAGGGTGTCATATTTCAATCATAGGGATGTCCTCGACAGTACTCTGCTGTTTAAGAAAAGGCTTTTGTCACGGAATGACAGTTGATACTTAAGTTATTTGTATCTTGCGCACAGGTTTCACCGTTTCCTAGATGCTAATAGTCACAAAGTTCAACGCAGTGTTAATGGGTAAGTTGGCCAACAGCTCAAACAATTTCTCGATGTATAAGTAACAGCAGATTCCTGAACGACATCTACTAGGGTGCCATAATGCTTTTAATTTAAATTCCAGAATCTATGAGAAACTTATGGTCCATTCAGACCTAAGTAAAGCTGATAGCTGGCTCAGATTAACAGAAGAGTTCCTGAACTCCCCTCTACCCAACACAGAGGGAACTAAGGTAGGGTTGGACAGTCAACTACCAACTCTGGATTCCTGACATGTAGCCTATGTCTCCCTTAAACATCTGTTGCTGGGACTCTAAAGGGTCGTTCATAGAATGGTTTTCCATTAGTGACAGATCACAGTTGCAGCCTGAGATGGAATTCTCAGTGTTTGTGAATCATCTGTGTCCTTCTATTTATGGAGGTTAATGTAGCATTACAGCCTTATAAGGACGAAGGAACTATTTAATGGGCATCAACGTAATGCACACAAACTTTCATAAAATGTGTCTGCCGTTGATTCAGTTTGCAGTGCTTTTGAATGTCCTCCTTTAATGTGGCAGACCGATGTCCACCACAGTCTCCTCGCTTTGTTGCTGCATCTCTCAGACTCTCCCCTCAACTCCACCTACAGCGAGACTGCCCGGCCGAAGGAGACAGGTGGGTGCGTCACATTGCCTGTTAGAGTAATGGTCCTACCTGGTGTGTCCCCTTCATCTGGGCCATATGAGTCCTTATCCCTGTGTCTCCACAGAGAAAGAAGACTCCTTTGACTGGGGTAGTTATCTCAGGGAGGGAGAAGACCTTGACCCCGGACCATACCCAGACACTCCGGTGGGTAAACCATGGTCAGGCACAGGTGATGACCCTATCCACTGGTGGTCTGTTAAACACCCCCTCCCCGTCCCTCTCTCCCTCTGTCCCTCCATTTCTCCTCTCTCTCTGTCCCTCCCTCCCTCTCTCTCTTCAAGGAGTGGTCTGAGGAGGAGGAGGACAGTCAGGAGGCGCTCAGCAGAGAGGATTCTGGGATTCAGGTGGACCGCACCCCTCAGGAGGACCAGGAGCAGGTGGAGAAACCGGCCACCGTTACCTGGACAGGTTGGTGATATTGGTTCCTTCCGATTGATTTCAGTCTCTTTTTGATTGAACTCCATTTAATTGATTACTTAAGCTTAAAAATAATAATAATAGAAGAAACACCAGTTGTCTGGGCCATTTATGCCTGTGATTTCCACCACTTACTTAATGGGAGTTGTACGTTGACGGTCTGTGATGTTTTGAAAATCCATTGAGGATTTGAGGATCTATTTTCACCTACAAAAGGTTCATTTGGGTTGTGGATGGCGGACCAATTAGTCTGGCCTAGTCTCCAACGAGGTGAGTCTCTGTCGTCCTCTGGTACAACACTGAAACCTTTTTTTCTTTTAGATCTTTCCTCCAAAAGTTTGGATTTGAAACATTACTATTCCTTTACAAACAATCACTATGAGGTTCAACTATAGACTCTCAGCTTTTACCTTTTGGGTGTTTGTGTTCGTATTGGTTTTGCCATTTGCAAACAACAACCTTTTTTATACATAGTCCGTATTTTCAGGGGACAATGGGTATTGGGATAAACTGATTGCACATTCTTTCCATGCAATAACTGCCTGACATCTGTAACCCATTGACCACACCTGACTCTGGGCAGTCCTGTTCTTTCCTTCACACCTTTCCTCTTGCCATCGTTGGTCACACCTCCCGTGCAGGCAGTTTTTGGTACATTTTGTCCACCTGTATCCTGGCCATCCTGTTGTTCAAGCCTGTGTAAACTAGTGGTTTACACTTTGCAGAATAACCTCTGTAGTACGATATAGTACCGATGGTAGTGGCTGACACATGCCTAACTCCTGGAGAGTCCTGGTCTCTTCAAGTATTTTTTTCCCCCTGTTTTCATTTTGTGAGCTTTTTACAGTCTTCTAAGGTCCCCATTGGCCTGCCAGACCATTTGTTTGCTGAACTCATCAGTGCGTTCCTTCTTTTTAATGATGTTCCAAAGTGTTGTTTTGGGTTAACGTGGGTTTGACATCTTTTTGGTTCTCATAGTGACAGACCCCAATAGCACACTCCAAAGGCTGATGTAAAGATGGAATACACCTGATGGACCAGAAACACCTGTCAAGATGTTTGTCTCATTACATTTGGAAATAGATTGGAAATAGAAACTCTTTTTTTGTTCATGAAATTAGCTAATGGTATACTTTCATTATAAACATCACTGGACAAGTACTGTACAATGTCCATGTCTCAGATACTTCAACTATATACATACTACTATAATCTATCCCTATTTATTCATCCAAATAGTGTTTTCTGAGCCCACTGTTGAGACATGGTATGGTTCAGCCATTAGTTTGATAGTGAGTGTTATCTCACTTAGGCTTTTAAATTGTGAATTGTGGAAATTGTTATGGGCTGTAATACTGATAATATTTGTTCTAAGATGTATTGCTATAATTTCTGTCACCTACAAAAACGTTAAAGCTGCGGGATTTCCTCAGATTTAATTTCAGTAATGGACTCCAAGGTGGAGTAACAGTTTGTCAGATACACAGGCATCTGGTAACAGAAGTTCAGCACCGAGTCCTTTCTCAACCTCAATTTTGTTATTAAAGGGAACAAACAATGTCGAATCATCAGTATAAATGAAGACACATTTTTGTGAAATATACTGTTAGTAAAACAGGCAAGTTATTATGAACAACAATGTTCTTATAGGTTTTATAGATGTTTCACAAGCAAACAAAATAAACATTTATCACAAACAGACACATTTCTTGGGGCGAAACCTCCAGTAGTAAGTTTAATGTATTATTATTATAGAAGTAGTGCTTTGAATTAATTAACAATTGCGGAACACATTTGACCGTGTGCGCGGGCCGTGTGTTTGACCGTGCGCGCGGGCCGTGTGTTTGACCGTGCGCGCGGGCCGTGTGTTTGACCGCCCTGGTGTGTTGTGTTTCAGTGGGAGAACCAGACGCCAGAGCCTGGCTGGAACAGCACGTGGTGACACCCTACTGGCAGAACCACGCCAGCCGCTTCCCCCACAGCCTTCATCTGCACTCCAACCTGCTGAACATCTGGTGAGTCCTCCTGGCCGGAGTACCGGACAGCACTGACTTTGACCGGGACCCGTAGGCGATGGTCAGAAGAAGCCCTCTATCTAGACTGCCGTTGTCAGCGTTGGCCTTGATGTGTCCGGCACAAAGTGCCAGACTGGTAATGAAGTCTCTCCTACTCATTGTGCTGTTCAGGTACGGTTACTGGTCGAACAACCAATCGTGTGTATTGATAACAGCCGAGTCCAGCATGTTGTTGAACACAGCCACAGGTCAGGGAGTACAGCCAACGTCAGCAGGAGTCCACCCCCATCCGTGTAATGAAATGGAGTTAACAGGTTTAGGGTTATTCATCTAAAATGACTCGATTATTGAGAGACAACACTTGATAGGAAATAGCATAACTCATTGAACTGAATACTCAAAGTGGGCCCAGAGTAGG
>JACXGI010013549.1:0-2500 GCA_016801175.1 Esox masquinongy | reverse complement strand
CCCCAGGGTCTTCCTGGGTTTCATGTCTCAGGGCTAATGAATATGATTGTTGTTGATCAGGCCATCCCACGGGGCTTTCTTTAGAAAAGCCCAGAACTCACCTGACCTTTCAAGGCTGGCTGTTCATGACTCACTGCATCATTTTATAAATGTACGAAGTCTCCCGACTTCCAGACCCAGTCAATTGAATGGAACGGGAAGGTGTCTAACCGTGACGTTGCCTTCAGGCTGTACTTGGAGCAGAGTGACTTCCACGAGCGGTTTTCGGGCGGCGACGTGGTCGTGGACCGTTCGTCCGAGTCGGTGACGTGCCAGACCTTTGAGCTGACCCTACGCTCCTGCCTCTACCCACACATACGGCAGAGATACATGGAGTGCTGTGGCAACCTCATGACCACGCTGAAAAAGGACTACAGGTACACTACGTCTGTCACGCAGCGATACATCTGCTCTGTCAAGAAGTCTTTACTTAAAGAGTGTCCCAACTTCAGGAGCGTCTCTAGTTTAGCACGGTCCCTAGTTTAGCACAGTCTATGCTAGGAGAAGAGTTGTACACCTTGCAGTAAGGTGTTTTTAACCAAGGCGCAGTTCAAAAGGGGGTGCACTCTGTAGGGTGCGATTTCTAACGCCGAAGTGTTCCTGGCCACTCCCCCAGGCTCCTGGAGTACCTTCAGGCCATGAGAAACTACTTCCTGTTGGAGGCGGGAGACACCATGTATGACTTCTACACGGCCATCTTTGACAAGGTCCTGGAGAAGGAGAGCTGGCAGCAGCTGTCATTCCTCAACGTTCAGCTTCAGGAAGCTGTAGGACAGCGCCACCCAGAGGACAGCAGCAGGTACTTGTCAGCAGTCTCCTATTGGTTAGGGTTTCTTATGGTTTCGAGGTACGCGAGTTGATGGGGGATCTCAGATACACTATGTAAAACAGATGCTGTTCGTACACAACACAAACATTACCTATTGTGCAGTTACATCGTGTAAAATTAAGCACATGTTTGTTGTTGCCTGACGCCAATGCTATTGATATTAATTTCACAATAATATGCTGTATAATGTTTGTGTTTCAGGTTGTCCATCTTCTTGGAGACGATAGACCCGAGCAGAAAGAAACAGCCCGTTAATAATCTGGATGGTCTAATCCTCAGTTACAAGGTGAGCCGGCAGCCCACTGTATCCAGTGCACAGTGTTTCAGTTCACCCTGCAATGTCAGGAGATGTCATCAGGTGGGCCTCCCAAACGGCACCCTATTCCGTATACAGAGCCTCATGGACCCAGTTAAGTTAGGTATATGTATGTTTAGGAATAGGGTGCAGTTTGGGAGGGATGCTGTATCGACCCTGTGTGTTTACCTGTAGGTGCCCTGGCCTGTGGACATCGTCATCAGCTCCGAGTGTCAGAAGATCTACAACCAGGTGTTTCTGTTGCTGCTGCAGATCAAGTGGGCCAAGTACAGTCTGGACACGCTCAGATTCAGTGGGACGTCTCTCTCTCTCTCTCTCTCTCTCCCCGTTACTTTCTTTATTTCCTTCTCGGCCCATCTCTCACACCCACTCCTCTCTATCTCTCCCACTCTCCCAACCCTCTCATTTTCTTTTTTCCTTTTATAGAAAAACATGTCCAGGCTTATCATCAAGACTCAATAGGTGTTAATGTTATAATAATGCAATTTTTCTGTCTATAGATTTGACCGTAGCCGCTAAGGGTTTGGGGGGCGTTCCAGAGGAGGTGACAGCCAAGGAGCCAATCAATCAACAAATTCACAGGATGTTTCTGCTACGGGTCAAACTGATGCACTTCGTCAACAGTCTTCACAACTACATCATGACTAGAGTAAGATCAACGACGTCTGACCTCTAAAGGATGTATGAAACGTAGCAAAATGTATTTGTTCTAGTCCAGTTCGTAAGTATTCAATGGAAGAGATTACAGTAACCACAAACTCTTTCTGTTCTTGACCAAAAACTGCACCAGTAGTAGTTGAGTTCTATTTCCCATTTGGCACTTTGTATAGAGGTCTGAACCTTAGCAATATTTGTGCAGACGTTTTTGCTACTTTGTCTAAGTGATCCATACTTTACTTGACCATATCTGTCTTGCTAGATTCTGCACAGTACAGGTCTGGAGTTTCAGCATCAGGTCCAGGAAGCAAAAGACCTGGACCAGCTGATCAAGATCCACTATAGATACCTTTCCACTATCCACGACCGCTGTCTGCTCAGAGAGAAGGTAAATCACCGTAGTTACTGGCCCCACCCTTAGGTTAGGGATGGTGTGTCCACCCCTCCGATTAGGGGAACGTAGATGGAACAAGTTTTTATCCTCCACAGAGGAACATAGATGGAACAAGTCTTTATCCTCCAGATCATAGACGGAGAGGATCATAGACAGAATCTGGCTTTATCTTCGCGGCAGTACCCCTATTGTGAAGCACTGCAGCCGTCACGACATAACTAAATATCTAATGGTGTTTTGGTAATGTTAGTCCGGTGGTGTGGTG
>JACXGI010013548.1:0-20751 GCA_016801175.1 Esox masquinongy | reverse complement strand
AAGAGGAAGTTCACCTTTCAGCACGACAACGACCCAAAGCACACATCCAAATCCACAAAAGCATGGCTTCACCAGAAGAAGATTAATGTTTTGGAATGGCCCAGCCAGAGCCCAGACCTGAATCCAATTGAACATCTGTGGGGTGATCTGAAGAGGGCTGTGCACAGGAGATGTCCTCGCAATCTGACAGATTTGGAGCACTTTTGCAAAGAACAGTGGGCAAATATTGCCACGTCAAGATGTGCCATGCTAATAGACTCCTACCCAAAAAGACTGAGTGCTGTAATAAAATCAAAAGGTGCTTCAACAAAGTATTAGTTTAAGGGTGTGCACACTTATGCAACCAGGTTATTGTGAGTTTTTTATTTTTTATTTTTCCCCCTCAAAGATTTCAGGTTTTTTTTCAATCGAATTGTTCACGTTATAGGTCACATTAAAGGTGGAAAAAGTTCTGACATGATTTATCTTTGTCTCATTCTTTTACATCACAAGAACCTGGCATTTTAACAGGGGTGTGTAGACTTTTTATATCCACTGTATATATATTTCTATGACTATAATTACAGTCTTAAAAAATCAATCATAGAAGATGTACTAACAATAATAAAAGTTGCAGTAACAATGTAAAGATTGTGTTTCACAATGTAAAAATTATAAATGTTTTTTTTTGTCCAATGGAAAATTGTATTCAGATGATCAGCTTTGGTTACAAAAGTGAAAGTTTAACAAAAAAACAATAATGCAATCAAATACTGAAAGGGTTTGGGTGGGTTGGATGGGTGGTAGGAGGGAGGGAGGATCACTGAAAGTAGAGGAAAGTATCAGTCTGAAAGAGGTTGCTTTAGTACAGATACTTTTTTGAATAGTCCGTGTAATGTTCATATATGCTCTGTAGGCTTGACTGGGGTGGAAGTAGGCCTAATGAATAGTGTAGGGCCTGTAACATCTCCTGGTCTGTGTGATAAGTCCCTCTAAACAATATTGTTTTTGAAACTTTAGCAAGGGGTTAAGTATAAAAACCTAGTCCAGTCTTTAACATATTTTCTTTTGAAAGCCGTGTTAAAACAGTGGGCTGACATTCAGTTGAATGTCAGCCCAGTTCCATCTCAGTCATAGGCCTTCACTGCTGGTGGGGAATAGAAATGATGACCCGATGCTTTATATGTACATACACAGGATGGGCTATCTGGCTCTATGTCCACCTGTGCTGTGATTCTACCGTAGGCATTGATATTTATGAGCCGAGTGTCTTGTTGCAACACGTGTTGTTACTGATCAAATGTAAAGAAACCACGTTACTAACTAAGGCTCTGGAATATGACTGGCTCCTCAAACTACATTGGAAGATGTTTCTTGTAAAAATCGTAATGCTATTAAGGCTGTGGGCAACTAGGCCCAGTTTAGTCACACAGACACACAGAAGTGTTGGTGAGGGCAAGGTCAGGACAACACAACACAAGCATGCAACACATGCAATGTTCTTGTGCGTCAGTTCTTTTTTTACGTAAATGGCAACAAACAAAAACGGGGTAAAATACCCAAGAAGAGCATCTAAAATCGACTCAGTCTCCTTAACTGCTTTGCTATTTTTACTTGTTAGTTGAGCTATGTAACAGTGCAAGCTCCTCTTGTTATGTGGAATGGAGAATGGGCGTTTGTTTCTCAATAAATGAACAGGTCACTCTCTGACTCAGAAACTTGCGGGAGATGGCCAGGATCATACACACACTAAAAAGAATAGTTGATTCCCATTACGTACAGCTACCAAGACGACTAGCTGCAGTAACATGGATTTACCCACGAATATGCTTTGGAAAGCAAACTCACAATATATTAGTGTGTGAACATTTTGATGAGCGTGCTCTTTTGCAAGTTCCTGTCATACAATTGGAAGTTGAATCAACATATTTTTTTAAGTGTGATCACAACATAAACAAGTAGGTTATTGTATTTCAGACAGCAACAACCACATTACATAAATCAACTGTTACCCCTCAATCCGTCTTGCAGAACATCCGTTTTCAGCTATTCAGATTGAGCTCTTATAATGATATTATATGATATGACATACAATAACAATACCAGATAATTGTAATTGTAAGAGGATGATGAGAACCATGCCACAGCCTGTGGCATGAAGCCCTTTTTCTACTGATAAGGATATCCACTGACTACACTTGTTACAGCGAGTAAAGAAGGACCAGTGATATTCATTTCCTGTGTCATCCCTTTAACACAACACACAGGGAAGCAGATAAAGAAGTTAATGAAATGATGATAGAAAATTGTGAGGGAAAACATTCTCAATCTACTTTATAATCCTTGGATGCGTACTGTAGTGGACCTATATTAATACAGATTCTCCGCCGTTTCCAGCTTGCTAAAATACCACTCAAGCTAGGCAGTTATGTTGACTATGTTTACCACATTGCGCATAGACAGAAGCACAACATTATTTTGACACCCCTTGTCTGAGGTACAGTGGATATAAAAAGTCTACACACCCCTGTTAAAATGCCAGGTTTGTGTGATGTAAAAGAATGAGACAAAGGTAAATCATGTCAGAACTTTTTCCACTTTTAATGTGACCTATAATGTGAACAATTCAATTGAAAAACAAACTGAAATCTTCGAGGGGGAAAAATAAAAACCTTACAATAACCTGGTTGCATAAGTGTGCACAGCCTCTTATAACTGGGGATGTGGCTGTGTTCAGAATTAACCAATCACATTCAAACTCATGTTAAATAAAAGTCATTACACACCTGCCATCATTTAAAGTGACTCTGATTAATCACAAATAAAGTTCAGCTGTTCTAGTAGGATTTTCCTGACATTTTCTTAATTGCATTCTCAGAGCAAAAGCCATGGTCCGCAGAGAGCTTCCAAAGCATCAGAGGGATCTCATTGTTGGAAGATATCAGTCAGGAAAAGGGTACAAAAGAATTTCCAAAGCATTAGATATACCATGGAACACAGTGAAGACAGTCATCATCAAGTGGAGAAAATATGACACAACAGAGACATTACCAAGAACTGGACGCCCCCCCAAAATTGATGAAAAGACGAGAGGAAAACTGGTCAGGGAGGCTTCCAAGAGGCCTACAGCAACATTAAAGGAACTGCAGGAATTTCTGGCAAGTACTGGCTGTGTGCTACATGTGACAACAATCTCCCGTATTCTTCATATGAATGGGCTATGGGGTAGGGTGGCAAACAGAAACCTTTTCCTACAACGGAAAATATCCAAGCCTGGCTGATGTTTGCAAAAACAAACATCAAGTCCCCCAAAAGCACGTGGGAAAATGTGTTATGGTCTGATGAACCAAGGTTGAGCTTTTTGACCATAATTCCAAAAGGTATGTTTGGCGCAAAAACAACACTGCGCATCACCCAAAGAACACCGTACCCACAGTGAAGCATGGTGGTGGCAGCATCATGCTTTGGGGCTGTTTTTCTTCAGCTGGAACCGGGGCCTTAGTCAGGGTGGAGGGAATTATGAACAGTTCGAAATACCAGGCAATTTTGGCACAAAACCCTCAGGCGTCCGTTGGAATGCTGAAGATGAAGTTCACCTTTCAGCACGACAATGACCCAAAGCACACATCCAAATCCACAAAAGCATGGCTTCACCATAAGAAGATTAATGTTTTGGAATGGCCCAGCCAGAGCCCAGACCTGAATCCAATTGAACATCTGTGGGGTGATCTGAAGAGGGCTGTGCACAGGAGATGTCCTCGCAATCTGACAGATTTGGAGCACTTTTGCAAAGAACAGTGGGCAAATATTGCTACGTCAAGATGTGCCATGCTAATAGACTCCTACCCAAAAAGACTGAGTGCTGTAATAAAATCAAAAGATGCTTCAACAAAGTATTAGTTTAAGGGTGTGCACACTTATGCAACCAGGTTATTGTAAGGTTTTTATTTTTCATTTTTCCCCCTTGAAGATTTCAGTTTGTTTTTCAGTTGAATTGTTCACATTATGGGTCACATTAAAAGTGCACAAAGTTCTGACATGATTTATCTTTGTCTCATTCTTTTACATCACAAAAACCTGGCATTTTAACAGGGGTGTATAGACTTTTTATATCCACTGTATGTGTTAATCTCATTGTTTTTTTTATGTCCTTTTAGGAACATTTTGTGTAATGTACTTTTTTGTGTAATTTCTGGAAAACTACAATCATAAGTCATGGGAATTTGTTATGCTTACTCCTCTGTTTTTGTTGTCACTTCCATTCCCTTGTGTCTAAATTCAGCTCAAATACACACACACACACACACACACAGCTGCGAGTGAGGTCACACTGGATCAGGTGTGTGCAGATTGCTTAAATTATACTTACAGGACAGTGTCCTCAATTTCTGCAGCTGGATGCCAAATTAAAAGTGTTCGGCAAATGATGTGTCGAACACAGGCAGACGGACAAAGAGACAGACAAGCTGACAGACACACACCGATAGACACACACTGACAGACAAACAAACGGACAGAAAAACAGACAGACAACACACTGAAGCATTCTACTTTTTGCTGATTCTCCTATATGATCTCATAGAGTTATGTTGTATTGTGACGCAATGGCATGTTGGTAATGTGTCGGTTATCTGACGCCCAAGTCAATACATTTAATTACGTTTGCTGGACCTTTTCATAGTTCGTCCACTTGATTATATAGGCCTACAAGGTTATTTAACGCATTTATTTATTATTATTTATTCACATTTATTAAAAAGCACAATATTTTCTTTGTCATTTTTTAAACACATCCTAGTGAGAATTAATGATTTAGAACACAGTAGATGTACGCTGCTATAGTAACCTTAATACGGAAGTTATTTTTCAAACGCAACATGTCACATAAACAAGAGGGTGAATTTGTTTTGGTCCAGGTCGAGGGAAAATGTGTAAAAAGCTGGGGTCAAGAGTCTTGCTCAGGTCCGTGCCAGCAGCGCCCCCTCCAGGTCCACGCTAGCAGCGTCAAAAATATGTTGACTTACGTGTTCACATATTGACGTGTAGGTGGTGTGCATTTGCGTGCATACGGGATGCAGATCCTAAGAGTTCGCGTTGGATTCTCTCATTCTGGGAAGCTTAAGGTAAAAGGTTCTAGACACAGACAGACTGATTGGATGGCTCGTTCCCATGGGTAAAAAATAGAGCAATGTGGAGGGAGGGAGAGAGGGAGGGAAGGATTGGATAATATTAATAGAATAACAAGGTTTTATAGAATATCTCATGTTCCGACATGCCAGGATGATGAGAGGATTAGTATGTGTCTTGCACGGAGTGTAGAGCCTTGTGATTCTGAAGCTCTTACTGCCCAATTAATGAACTGCTAAAGCATTGGACTTAGAGAGCAGCCTGGAAACGATCTGGGATGAAACACATTACATGATGGTCATGGTCTTAATGAGAACAATGCTGTTAGCAACATGTTTGCAGGGTTGTTGTTACAAATTGGTTATTACCGCTGTACAGTATTTTACTAATAACATTTTACATGAGCCGTTTCTTTTCTTTGTTTTATTAGATGTTTCCAACATGGAGCTGAACAGAGGAGACGTGCCTCTATATGTAAGTAATGACATGCTCTGATATTTGCTGTGTTTCTGTGTCCTGATATTTGCTGTGTTTCTGGCTTCTCTGTAATGTTTCCCGTCAGGCAGTCTTCTCTGTGCACTTTCATTTTCCCTCTCTCAGTTTCTTCTCTCAGTTCCCCCAGTCTCCCTCCAGTTGCTGTCTGGCTGCCTGGCCTAGTGTTGAGGTTGGGCTGGAGGTGTAATCTAACCCTGGTGTGTTACACTCCCCTGGGATATAAACCTTTACACCCAGCAGCTTGTTCTCCACATGGGCAAGGCCTACTGAGACTACTAGAAGCCCCTGTTGATGTGTGTGTGTGTGTGTGTGTGTGTGTGTGCGCCCTTGGCTCGGGGGGACTCCTGTAAAGCTACATCTACAGTATGTCTAAATGAAAAGACAGCTCCTAGAGAGGAACTACGCAGTGTGTGTATGTGTGTATGTTTGTGTGAGAGAGAGAGAGACAGAGAGAGAGTGACAAACAGCTCAAGAGAACATGTTTGATTACTAGTTGGCTCAAGTGGTAATGAAATATGGTCCATTAAAATAGAGAATGAGAACTTAATAATGTTAATTTGAATATATACGGTAGGTTCAGGTCTGTATGGTAGGTTTATGTCTGTACGGTAGGTTTAGGTCTGTATGGTTGGTTTAGGTCTGTACGGTAGGTTTAGGTCTGTATGGTTGGTTTAGGTCTGTACGGTAGGTTTAGGTCTGTACGGTAGGTTTAGGTCTGTATGGTAGGTTTAGGTCTATACGGTAGGTTTAGGTCTGTATGGTAGGTTTAGGTCTGTATGGTAGGTTTAGGTCTATACGGTAGGTTTGGGTCTGTACGGTAGGTTTAGGTCTGTATGGTAGGTTTAGGTCTATACGGTAGGTTTAGGTCTGTATGGTAGGTTTAGGTCTGTATGGTAGGTTTAGGTCTATACGGTAGGTTTAGGTCTGTACGGTAGGTTTAGGTCTGTATGGTAGGTTTAGGTCTATACGGTAGGTTTAGGTCTGTACGGTAGGTTTAGGTCTGTACGGTAGGTTTAGGTCTGTATGGTAGGTTTAGGTCTGTATGGTAGGTCTAGGTCTATTTGTTATGTTCAGGTCTTTATGGTTAGGGTGTGTCTTCAGAAGTTGTAAGGCTCCAAATCATTTTTCATTAAGGGTTAAAGGACTTTCTCATACTCTTTTTTTCCTTTATTTCTTTCATCTTTTCTTTGGTTCTTTTTTTTATCCTTCCCCTTTCTTTCTCCTCTCCTGCCCCAATTGTCTCTCACAATCTCCCTTTTCTCCTGTGTGGTAGAGTCCTGGGTGGGCCAGTTGCTAAAGCCTTGCCAGATTTTGGCAGAGAGAGAGAGAGAGAGGGAGAAAGTGATAGTAGGGTATCTGTTTGTTTTACTATGTCACTGATGTTTCAGTGGGACATTTTCTTTCTATTATTGCGAGCCTAGTTGCCTGAGGTTTGGTCTGTAAATCTGGCCACAGTGAGCAGACAGTGTGTCACATGGAGCATGTAGCTTTCATGATTCATTCCCCAGTTTTCTTGTTTTGTTTAGACAATGATCTCGGGTTGCAGAACTCTTACATTTTCAAGTAAGCAGAAGTGGCATTTATCACAAGACTGTATAGTTATTGCTGTTTCTTTGAATATATTTGAACATTATTTTTCTACAGTTTACTATGTTTTACCATACGCAAGTTTAACTCATACTGGCACAGGCCTGTATGCAAATAGCAAACCAAGATGGTTGAACCTCAACATCTGTGTTAAAAGCTGAGGTGCAGCCTCCACCCTTATGGTCCTAGCTCTGTAGCCCTTCTGCTCTCACCTCTGAATGAGAGCCAGACTTCAATGCACTGCTTTGTGGATGTAAGCTGTGTTATTCTAACTAGCCTGTTAAAGTTTTATGGCGGAGCAGACCTGCACAAAGACAACATTGCTCTGACTCTCATGACCAGAAAGTGCACAGTCAGTACAATGGACAAACGGCAGCATTCAACACTCGGTAGAAGTTCTCAATGTGTAATTGCCTGAGTATGGTCTAAAGAGGTGGTTTGTGGTTTGTTCTGTGTGAATGTTCAGTTTGAAATGTATTGAGTTTGAATGACGAGCTTTGCAGGCACCCGAGCAACATGAAGAAGTGTGTGGTGTGTGGTGAGATCAGGATGGTGTCTCCCCATCACCTATATAGTGTTGGCTTATTTGCATCTCCTATGAGGCTCTTGTCAGCTAGTGGCACAGTTAAGCCTCAAACCTAGACTATGGTTGGCAGCTTGGTGCTATGAAAGATTTCCTTAGGTCATTTAATTTTGAGGGATCTACATTTTTTAAGTTCATTACAGCTTTATAATTTACCTAATTTCCCTAAGTGTTATTCTGTTACTAAATATTGATATCTGGGTTTTTCTGATAATTTGTATGAAAACTCAGTTTAATTATAGATATTCTCAATCAAAGAAAACTTTTACATCATTTGACAGTGACAGTCTCGAATTATATAAAATTACTTCTCAAGCGATGTCAATTTCTTTGCCTCCTCAGCTTTAGAAGTTCATAGCTTCTGTTTAGCCTAAATCATTGCTGATTTTTGTGTTTTTAAAGATTGAAGTGAATTAATGGGAATACCCTTCTAATCCTGGAGGTTCCCTGGCGTGAAATGTTGTCGCCCCAGGCTGGGAATCCCTGTGATCGAGGACTGGCTGGCTGGTGGTGTGTTGGGTTAAATGAGAAGAATGTTTATACATCTACATCTGCTAGGGAGAATTAATGTAAGAAACCAGACATGGACTGTCTTGCTTCCTAAAAAAGTTATTTAGTATTATTTAGTATGATTGAGATTAAATATGCAGTCAACCCGTTAGCAAAAATGAACGCAGAAGAAATGACAACAGAAACAGTCATATTTTGGGCACAGACATAATGGGGAGCTGTGCACTTTCATTGCAACTCAACAATTTCTCGAACCAAAAATAGTTTGTTGAGCAGTACAGTTTATTTCTGCAGAACATACATTTCTAAAGTATCAGCATCCCTACAGTTGACCTCGAGGTAGTGTCTAACAGTGGATTTTGGGACTTTTTTGATTTTATTTTGAATATTCCTCAGGGGTGTCAATACTTCTTTGACCTATGTTTTGCAGAAAGAAATAGTACTACCCAATAAAATGTTTAAGAAATGAATGTATGCGGCTCTCCATGTTTGAGACAAAAATATGACACATTGATTGTGTGGTTTATTTTTTGCATTTACTTTTTCTCAATTTCATGAATAATGCCAGTATGTTTTGAGTTGACAGCATGTGTGTTTGTGTGTGTGTCACATGCCATTCTGCTTTAATAGAGGTTGTAGATCTGCTTAAGGGCCAGTCTTTGGCTCTGGTATATTCTGTATACTGTAGTGGTTAATGATTAGTACAACCTTTTAGTAGGCCAGATAACAAAGGCCATGTGTTTGCCATGTCTGGTGTATTACCCTGGGAATTACAGGAAATTCTCACAATTTCTTTACCTTATGACTAAAATAAAAGTCACCCAATTAAAGTGTGAAAATCTGTAGTATTTGGTAAAGTATAAAATGTAAATATTATTCCTAAAATACTGTATTCTTAAATATCAAAAGTAAAGCTTAAATTATAAAATAAAATCCCATACAGATCATATAATTTTTGTCATTCCTATGGATTGCCTGGTACACACCTTTACACTCAGTTTACAAGACATCATTACAATAAAGCAACTCAATTAAGTGTGTCTGTAGAGTCAGAGGCAGTAGAATAAAAGTAAGTTTTCAAACTGTGTGGTGATGCAGAATACAGTACTTAATTTACTTTTACTTAGTTACTTAAAACTACTGCATAATAGTTTTTTTGTGGGGGTTGATTTATCTTTCATTTGGATAAAGCAACTTTCAGTCTGAAATTGACATTATTTGCCCTTTTAAAACTAGAATATACTGGATAGTATATACTTTTTTGTGCCGTAACAACAACAGGATTAACAAATTAACATATGGCAACCACAGACTACCTGTGGCTACCTTGCATATCAGTCCCACTAATACAGATTGAATCTCCTGTACCAACTAACAAGGGCTATAAGTCAAATGTCTCTATTAATAACAGACTAACTGGTAAATGCTTACTTTGGTAAATGCATACTTACTTTGCAGGTTCTTACAACTCTTCAACTATAGCCTAGGAAGCAGTTCCTAAGACTTACATTTAGATCACAACATTTGTGTGTCATTTGTCTAGCAATCGTGTTTGTTGGTTTGCACAAGAATGCAGGTTAATTGCAACTTAAGTAACAAATGATTTCTTGTCCATAAGTCTCTATGATCTTTGAGAAATGCCTATGATGATTAGGAAGGTTTAGTGCATTTTGACTTTTACATTGATGTATCATTATTGTGCTAGATTTGACTTGAGGTATGTGACTCTGGCAGCTTCACTGATGGGCTCTGTAATATACCATGTTTTTCTGTTCCATTGCTCAGACACTCACAGACATCCAACTTAAATTCCTTCTCAGGATTCCTGTTCTGGAATGCACAAGTTTCCATTTGCCTTGTCATGTTGGTCTTCATCATCGACTTGAATATTTCAAATATTTTCACCTATTATTATTCCAGCAGTTCCAGAACCGTTGCCCACCTCAATAAGTTTGATCGATACTAGAGCTGCACGATTTACCAAATTATAATCGAAATTGCGATATTGACGTGCAATATCCAAATCACCAACTTGCGCGATTTTCAGCTCCAGCAAAAAGGTGAATTATGAGCTTCACACGAGGCAACGGCACGCATTTTACATCCGTCATAGTTTTTCTTGCGGCTGCTGTACGCATTTTTGTAGATTAATTAAATACCTGTACTAATTTTGTTTACTTTTTGTTTACTAGATGGTTTTTCAATGTTAGTTTGAGTTAACACTGCAACTGTTGGCGAAGTCGTCTTCTTCAAGCTAGGGAGTGGCACCAAGATATTGTCCCACATACACAACAGCATGGTTAAGTTTCGTCTTGAATGTCGGTGCTTACAAACATGCTCAATATGGATGAAAATATACCTCAAGGATTGAGTTTTGCCTAACCAGCTATGACAACGGTACAAACGCTGCAAACGCCAATGCATTAAATGAGAAGTTAAACGAATAGTTCGACAGGCTGCACCTTCAAATTAGTAATATGTGTAAAATAGAAAACACTGAAGTTTAACTAAATTTTTATTCAGTTTAATACCACATTACGTAGGCTATGATCCCTGTTTTTAAGTGAGATTATTTACACCCTGTGAGATTACAGGCTGTTTACACCCATGTTTAAAAATCGCAAATCATGAACGATTGCAATGTTTGTCAAAGTAATCGCGATTCAATATTTCATCCAAATCGTGCAGCCCTAATCGATACTCTTGAAGTGACCTTGAAATGTTTTGTATATTTTGGCTACTCGTATACACTTATTATACCCATGTATGTTCTGAAAGTTGGTATGGTAGTTGACAGAGTTCTATGTTGGCCTCAAATTACCTTTAGTCAAAGCTGATCCATGAAGTAATTTGTTTTTAATTAGGGCATCAAGATAATGCTTCTTCATTTCAGATCTCCTACACACTTGAAAATGATCAGTAGAACACCAGTTGTGAATGTACATTGTACAGTTTAGTCATTCAGCAGGCTGTCTTAACCAGAGTGACTACCAGGCCCATTTAGTGGTGCCATGGCTTAATCAAGGTCACACTGACACCTTTTCTTTCACCACTGGCTCAGGTATTTAAACAAGGGATATTGTTTACTGGCCCTTTTGTTTACTGGCACGACCCTTACACAGGCTGCCTGCATCCCTCATCTGTTATTGTACGTTACCATGGAAAATAGGCTAGGTTGATGTTCATTAATGAGTGATTGAACGCGCGCATGTTCGTGTTGTAGTGTGTTCGTGTTGTAGTGTGTGTGTGTGTGTGTGTGTGTGTGTGTGTGTGTGTGTGTGTGGGTCTTCTTGCACAGTGTGTGTGTGTGTTGGTAAGTCATGTCAGCATATCATTCTGGTTACTGAGGCTGCTTGGCTACTTCATGTGTCCAGGACCCTGGTTGTTTAGTGTGAGCTTGTTGTTGTTATTCTCCCAATAAACCTGATCAGTGCTGGCTCCCCTGACGTCACCTGTGTGTGTGTGTGTGTGTGTGTGTGTGAATCATTCAGGAGAGAGATCACTCCGGTGGGAGATCACACGGCACAGCCCCGATCTAATAACGCCTGGTGTTCTGGAGTCCACAGATGGGTCTTCTGGGCTGTTGTTGATGTGTTTTTCACCTCAGTACGTACAGTGACTGTTTCAGTTGGTTCAGTTCCCGCGCGTGTGTATACAGAACAAGCACCATGTTTGGGGCGAGCCCTCAAGGCCCACACCTTGCAGGGAGGAGAGCTGAGTTCAGCTTTAATAATTCAGTGTCACAGAGTGATTATGTGGCAGGTCTGGAGCTTTGAGCAGGGCAAAGGTCAACACTGTCACGTCAGTCTGGCGTATTACCCTCCCACTCTACTCTTCCTTACCCCTGGCCCTTTGGTCTCAAAGACACAGGCTCAGTTTTCCAGAGGTTTTCTTCTCAGTCTGACCTAGATAGAAAATGTACTGTATGTCTGCTTTATCTATTTTTATCCAATGCAGGTTCCGACTCCTACATCGTCAGATTATTTCTCTGGAAAACGAGATTTAAGTATGGTCGCCATGGTGTTCTTATTGGTCCGTGACGTTTTCCTTGCCGTCTGTTGGCCATTTTCCTTTGTTCGTATATATCATTGACCATTATAGACAGTCAGGTCTATGTTGTAGTTTGTCATGATGGTGAGTGTGTCTTTCCTGTGGGAAAGCATTGTTAGAGATCACAAAAGCTCTGTGCATAACTCCTAGACAGGTTAAGGTTGTTCCCTGTGACGTGTTGAAGTGGTCTGGCCGTCCTCACCTTTTTTCAGTGTCTATACTGCCGTGTGATTGGATGTCTTTCATGTGGGGGTCGAATTACTGCTGTCATTTGTATTCCACCCTTCTCTTCTTCAGAGAGAGAGAGCTCCACCTCGACTAACACAAATTATGGAAGGAAACCAAATCCCCCATGTGAAGGAGGAAAAAGAGAGGAAGAAAGGAGAGACTGTAGAGTGAGGAGAAAGAAAGTGATGAACAGAGCAAGATAGATTGAGTGAGAGGGCTGAGAAATCAAGAGATGGAGAAAGTGTGGGAAAAATGGGGAAATAGAGAAGAATCAGTCAACAGAGATTTGTCAAGAAAGAGGGGCCAGTTAAGGAGAAAGAAGAGAGGAAGAGGGATGGCTAGCTTGTCTTCACGCTGTAACTGAAGAGGCAGTTTATTGCTGGGTGAAGTAAGGGCTAAGGATGGAGAAGAGCATTCTCACAGTCAGAGCGGGGGGTATATCTCTCTTTCACCCCTCCCACTCTGTCTTCCTTCATCATTAGCTCCGAAGAGCCTCTTACAATCCAGGAAATGGAGGATCCATCTGAAAACAAATGAAAGTAGTCAAAAAGATGTAATGAAGAGGAGAAAATGTCTTTTCAGACCGAAGCGAGCAGGAGAGAGAGTTAAATTATTTTGCTTGAGTTTTTCGGCGTTGTTTTCTTTATGGTTGTTCAGAGAGGATTTAGGTTATGAAAGGTAGCTTTGATAAACAGTCACAGGAATGTCTTGATGGGGTGTCCATCTTTTCCTTTCCTGTTACAAAACTAATAAAACTAATGAATGCTTTCACACATTCAAACCGTAGTCTCTCAAGCCAGACTGTTTTTGCAATCTTCAAATACTGAAGCTGCTGAAAGTCTTAACAAAAACTGCAGCTTATTCAACATGTAATTACTAATTATTTCTCTCTCCCATACTCTCTTCTCAGGGCCAGGTGGAGGTCCGTGCTGTGTTGCAGGCTCCAGATATAGACCTGGAACCAGAACAGGATGAGTTCTATGTGGTTCTAGAAGGTTCCAGACTAGCCCATGTTACTGTAGCTAAGAGAGTGGAGGATGGAGAGTCTCTATGCTTCACTGTCCCTGGTAAGTCCCATCAGTTTGCCTTACCATATGAAGATCAAGTCAGTCATTGATGGTGTTTCTCAAGCTTTAATGAAAATCATATTTGGAAGCTGAAAATGCGTCCTGCTGTATGGTACCCATATTAGGCCAACTTCAGTGTCAGCAGGACATTTGCTGATCTCAATACCGGGTTGACACCACATTTTTGGCATATTTGACTCTCAGATGACTGTTTTTCTGCTTTTCCTCCCCAGGTCATGATCTCCAGGAGACCGTCTCTGTCACAGCGTATCGCGGCACAAAGGGTGGACTCAAGCCCTGTGGAGGCAGAGCGTCCTTAGAATACATTTGTGATTCTCCGCAGGAAGTGTCAGAGTACCTGCTGGCCAACAGCGACTGTCTGGGTCCACGGAGCCACGTGGAGGTCCTTAAGAGGGTTTCAGCAGCTCCAGGGCAGTGGGACAGAGGGGGTGACGGGAGCGCTGGCCGAGGAAAAGGGATCTGCCTGGAGGACACAGACCGGGAGGGGCAGGGTGGGGGTGGCAGACCCAGGCTGTTTCTGGAGGTGGACGTTCGTCTCAGGGAGATGGATGCGAAGATAACCCAGGCCGTGGCAAACCTGGACAACCTTTCGGAGTGGAGTGGCAAGGCCAGCCGACTTGCAGAAGGTAACCAACCATCCGTCTTGGTTAACACAGAAAACGGCCCACAAAAAAGGCCGTGTGCGGCGGTGGGAAGAGCCCTGGCCGTGTGGTGGGGTCAGTGTGTTCTACGTTGTTGTGGGTAGGAAATCTGACCTTGAACCACCTAGTTGGAGCAGTTCCAGCGAGTGTGCTAGCTTTCCCCTCATGCTTTCTGGCACCTTAGAAGTCGAGTCGGGCCTATGTCAGATGGATTACAATCAGCTCCTGGCAGGAGGATATGCCTAGAGACAGTTATCCGTGATCACAAAGAAAAGTTATATTTTTTCCCCAATTAAAATTATTATCGGTATTGCTACTTTACGGGATACAGTACACAGCCACTTTAAAGTATCACTACTCAGATGGTTTTCAGAACTTGTCATTGGCAACAGTTCTGCGTATGGTGAGGTGTAACATCACACAGCGTCCAGTGTGTATTCCTAAGGACCTGAACATCACGTCTACTTACCATAGATAGGGTCCTCTTGTTGTGCGCTCTCTCTCTCTCTCTCTCTCTCTCTCTCTCTCTCTCTCTCTCTCTCTCTCTCTCTGGGTGTGGATTTGACATCTTTGGGGGGCGGATTTCTAGTGTCCTTCTTAAATGTAGTCTGTGTTTATGTGCGAACACTTGTCGTTATTTAGTTGTCACAAACCTTGCTGTCTGCCTTTCCGATATAAAATCCTTCTTTCAATTTTGAATGGCAATTTCTTTGGTATTGGCCCGTTTCTTTGTGTCAGGGCAAGACCGACAAATTTTCTTTTATGTTGGCGAGATCGTGCATCAGCAGACTGTTTATGTATATACAAAGTAGAAAAGCAGTTGAAATGAAACTAAACACTGATGCTCTACTGTCTCTCTTGTTTCTTTTGAAATTTTAAAGTGATTCTGTTAGCTACGTGGCTAATGTGTGCTCGCTCATGGAGACAGGTAAAGTGCTAACTGTATGACTACGGACAGCTTTATCACGGTCAACAGTACATCGTTGTTTGCCCAGTGACCATAGCAACTAAAATGATAACAATGCCGATCCAAAGAGCGACTAGCTGGCTTGGATAACAATGCAATATTTTTTCATGAATATTTCTTCTTTGAAGACAATAGTGCTTGGGTAACTCCCCAATGTTCAACGCAATGAACAGTCAATTTCAACATAAACAAACAACCAGTTAGCTTGAATAGCAATGCTAGATTTGTGTCTGCTGAGGGGTGATATAGTGTGAATAATTACATCCGTGTTACGAACCCTGTGGCTCCAGCAGTCTAGGGTGGATGGTACAGAGACCCGTAACATAAAACTCATGCAAAGTGGTATAGTGTACAGGAACAGTGAGAACAAACGACACAGACAACCAAAGCTACCGTCAAACATAAAACGTTTACTATAAACAAACGGTAAAGGGGTTAGGGAAAAGGGGCTGAGCTGGACCCAAAAAGTGAAATAATATAGTCCAAACACCCCTAAACCGAACTTGCCTGCCTCAAGAACCGCTTAGCTGATTACTAACCAATACAAAAATACAGTTGGTGGTCCGCTCAGTTCTAACTAGTGTTTTTAGACAAAGTTTTCCTACAGGTTGTGTATGCCCAAGGGCGACTTGCTAAAAAACCCTTTTCCCAGGGCCACAGGGACAAACAAAAACACACAGGTTGAACAAGGACTAAACAGCACACCGCAAACAATTGACTAGACAACACCAAACAAAACACCACAGCAATACATACATGAAACAGGACAAAGTGAGATGTATGTGCTACACTAAGTGATGTATGTATGAATAAAGTGTCTGTCTATCAAAAAGGGCATGTATCTCAAGAGTGTCTATGTCCATGTGGGGTAAATCAAAAGAGTCTCTCTGGGAGAACCAACTGACTGGGTTTTTAAACCAGGGATGTGTGATGTGATTGGGAAACGGAAAAAGGAACAGGTGGTGCAATTAGGAGGAGTATCCACCGATTGGTCCACCTCAGCAGTCAGGCGATGCACTCATGACTGCCAGGTGGGAAACACCAACGAGCACAATCAGGAACATAAGGGACACCTGGGAAAACAGCAGGAGGGGAAAAACACAAACGCACATACAGGGTACCTGCATGCGTAACCATCAGACTACTGTATATGTCACTCTTTGTAATATAAGGTTGTGCAGTTGGTTATCAGCTTTCTCCTCGTACCTAGGTCCGAAAAAACTTGGTAAAGAAGTTATTTACCACGCCCTCTTATGTCCGATTGCAACAACATTGCCTTTACAAGTGCAACACGACCTTGTCAAACAGGTTAACCCCATGACCAGCAGTCAGATGCACCAGAATGGCTGGATCCAGATGAAGCCTAAATGCACTTAGCGATTGAAAGTGTTCAGAGGCGAAGAGAAGAGAAGGGTGGAGAAATGTCTCTTTGCTCTCTTGCCACGGACCCAAGTTCAGCCACAATTTTTAATACAGGAGTGCCGATTGTTTTTGTTAAATTGTGCTGTTGAGTTTCTGTTGTCTCCTCGGAATGGGCCTGTATTGTTTGTGTGCCTGATTGTCAGTCCCTATTAGGGGACAGGACTCTCAGTTTGCTTAGTCTCTCTCCTCTGACTCCCTCTCTCCATCTGTCCCTCTTGCTCTCTCGATTTTTCATTCTCTTTCTCTGTTTCTGTCTCTCTCTCTCTCACTCTCACTCTCTATCTGTATTTGTCTCTCTTTACAAGCAGAACACAAAAAAATATTCAAATGAGGCATACAGTATATCTGATGTCTGTAAGGAATTTGTTGATCATTTACTGGACACGAGTCAAAAAAAAAATGAATTGACTGAACTTTGACCTGAAAGGTATTGTGCCTTCATCTACAGTTCCTCATGGCCTATTACCTGTGCTGCATGCAGAAATAGCCTGGCACCAGTGGTGTCAATCTCCTGTGAGGAGGTACCGGTCGTTCACCATGGCCATTAGAACCCATATCCGCTACAGGGATATGTAGCAGCTCAGGCTAATGGTCGCTACAGGCTAAAGGTCATTGCTGGGAGTTACACTTGCCTTTGGCAGGTGCACATGCATCCAAGGAGACCTTTTCAGGGTCAGCATTGCTTAGCCCAACCAGGGAAGGCTCTAGACAGAAGTGGCCTCAACTTAACACTGGGCCCGGACAGGAAACTGCACCTGGCTGTCAGGACATCCAACCTCAAGGTTGAAAGAAATACAAGCTAAGGACTGTAATGGATGTCAGCTATGGTACAAACCAACCGCAGCATAGAACCGCGGCATTGAACCGCGGCAGAGAACCGCGGCTTAGAACAGTGGCATAGAAAGGCAGTTATTGCTAATGAGCTAAGGCTCTACAATGTGGATTTAGCAACATTCCACAAGACCAGGCTATTTGAAGAGGGTTTAGTTAATGAGGTGGTCTCGGTCCACACATTCTTCTTTTAGGCACTTGACCAGAACTTAAAACCAAACTCCAAGATGAGATTTGATTGTTTTTTTTTGTGGTGTTTTTAACAAGAGAGGTGGGAGGAGCAAGCAAACCTGTAATGGTGTGACTGGAGATCATGGCGTTGGGCTGATCAACTCCAAAGTCGTAGTGCCTCTCAGCCTGTGTGCAGAACACAATTTCACCATCACTGACATGATATTCCAACAAAGCAAATGTATACCCAGCATCATGGATGCTTCTCCGATTCGAACACCAGTATCCGATATACCACATCACACATTTAGACAGGGTAATCTTAAGGATATACTGCTTATTTGTGTAATGTAAGAAGCAGACTTTTGGGTAGACCATCAAATGGTTCTGGCAAAGAACTTGTGCTAAACTATAAAACACAGATGTTTGGAATGACCTAGAGTGAACTAGCTGACATGCTTTAAAGTATGGGATAGATGAAAAGTGGCCCAGACCAATGGCTTCACGAGCAAAAACCTCAGTACTGAAAATGCGAAAGTAATTTTAACTGTTGTAGAGTACTTACGCAGAACTCTCAAAGCCACTGTCAAGAACCCAACATCCCATACCCTTAAAAAAACAGACCTTAGTTCTGAGGCGCAATCTACACTGCCAACCAGAAAATGAATGGAGGCTCCCAAAAGCCACAAAAATCCAGACAGTAGTGACATGCAGTTCATCGATGACTGTGTCCTCAGTAACTGCTCTCTGGTGCAGCTCACATATGTGGATGGGGAAAAACAGTGTTGTCAGGTCCCCAGTGGACCGTGGTCTTCTGGAGAATCTCCCTGAATTACCTAATCTACAAGACCTTGACCGGCCACTGACCTTTGTACAACATCTCAGCTGAGATCTTCAGAAATATAGGCTGCCTTCATCTTGATGTCTTGGTGGTAAGGCCATGTTTATGGACCATGTTTAAGGACATTGTTTATCAGTGACAGAATGCTAACATAGTCAGAATGTAAGAGTTTTTAAAAAACAGGCGATTTTTATTTTAAAAAATCATGTACTGCATATTTATTTGTGTTCAATAAAATATATTTTAAGGAAAATCTATAAAAACATCATCCACAACTGAGGGATATTAGTTCCTGTTTTTTTTGTTCCTAGCTTTAAATTTTTTAATCGTTTGAATCGTGTTTGAATCACATTTGAATTGCACTTGAATCGCATTTGAATTGCACATGAATCGCATTTGAATCACCTTAAGCAAACATCAGCATGATTTGGGCGTTTCAGGAAAAGGTTCCTCTGAAACAGCAACCCCAATCTCCACACAAGGTCCTAGTCCACCATGCAGTCTGTCCCGGTCCGGACAGAGTACCCAACACCCAGGTAATTAAGCAGGCTAGCAGGGGTAGCATGAAGACTTAGGCCAACACAAGCTAAGGCAGCTCAGTAGAGTCCTCCAACATCCCGCGGGCACAACCGCCACGGAAAAACACTCTGCAGCCGGCTATTTGAAGGTCGACACTGCTGGTGGATGCAAGACAAGTTTAAAAGGCTTGAAATGAAAATTCAAACTAAAGAGATGAAGAATCATCTCATCAGGACAAACACGCACGACACTTTAAGGCGATTTGTGCACCATGTTCACTGGGCTACTCCCTCTTCCCCGAACCAAACCTTCACCATGCATGTCAGCAGCCCCAGCTGTTCATCCAGTGTTGGTCTCCACAGCCACTCAGGTGAAGACAAGTGAAGGCCAAATGATTAGTCATAACGGAACCAGGTTGTTTTTAGCCATGACGGACAACCATGTTTGTGAATATGTGTGTGTGTGTTTCGGAGTGAGGAGAGTGACATGAATTGGTACAGAACAAACCACTGTGGTCAATGTGACACGGTACTCATGGCCATTGTGCTGCATTAGAGGTGTCTGTTGCGAGGAATCTACGGAGTGAACGTTCCAGTCAGGGATGGTATAGTGTATTTGTTGAGCTATCACCATAGCAACTCTACTCCTCTGTCCTACAGGAATAGTGTGTTGGCAGCCACTACCAAGTCATCCAGGGTGTTTGCTCCCGATCAAAACACAGTGAAATAGGAAGGAATTGTGTCTACCCCACCCTGCAGTCACCTGTTTCATCCAGAACACTGGCTTTATTAAAACATGCTCAGCAGGTTTACATAGTCGGTTGTGTGTGGTGTTTGTCTCAGTGTGTATGACTGTGTGTGTGTGTGTGTGTGTGTGTGTGTGTGTGTGTTTCTGAGCGTTTCTGCTGATGGCTTCCTCCGCTGTCATTGTGAGGGAGGGAACCTTACGGTCACACTTACCGTCTCCTATGACAAACTGTGATTGACACAGCGTCTCAAATGCCACACTATTGCTCATGTAGTGCTCTACGTTTGAACAGGGCCCGTAGAGTTCTGATTGAAAGGAGTGCACACTATAGAGAACAGGCATAGGAAAGCTGCCCAAATCAAACAGGTACATTTACAGAAGGCTAATGTGAGACTCATTTTGTTCTCACCAACCCCGCCCTTAGTTACAAGCCTGTTTAGCAATACAACTTACAGCACATGTGGAATGGTAACGAGCTGTTATAACAGATAACACCTGCATAAAGTGCCAGCCCTCCCTGGTTGGAATGCCTTCTCCATATATAGTCTAGACTTCACTCAGCTTGACACCAGTCTGGATTGTGTGTTAGCTACTGGAGTCCTATAGGGGACGTCTACGTGTGCTGGCAACAGCGTGTAGGGTCGGTGTGTGCTAGCTGGAGATGCCATTTTCCTTGTGTGCAGTCCGAGTGTATTCACTTGCATTCATGTCAGCCCTGCCATCTCAGCAGCCCTGCCATCTTGCATTCATGTCAGCCCTGCCATCTTGCATTCATGTCAGCCCTGCCATAACTGCATTCATGTCAGCCCTGCCATAACTGCATTCATGTCAGCCCTGCCATAACTGCATTCATGTCAGCCCTGCCATAACTGCATTCATGTCAGCCCTGCCATAACTGCATTCATGTCAGCCCTGCCATAACTGCATTCATGTCAGCCCTGCCATAACTGCATTCATGTCAGCCC
>JACXGI010013547.1:0-20609 GCA_016801175.1 Esox masquinongy | reverse complement strand
GTGTCCCAAATGCCACACTATTCCCTGTAGTGCACTAATTTTGACCAGTACCCACAGAACTGTTTCGTACCAGACTTGGACACATCTCTGATTGGGCTGCTCTTGACCTCAGGCCTCGCAGCTAACAGGAAGTGCTGGAACCACTCTTCCTTTTCCCTTCCTGTACGACCAAAGAGGTAAAGGGTGACAGGGAGGCCCTGCGACTGTGTGTCTGGGAGCATCTGCTTGTCTGTTCTCTCCTCCTCCCCTTGCTCCTCCTCCAGATTCTCCTCTCTCCCCACCTCTCCATTGGCCAGTACGATACAGATGGGGTACTTCTTGTTCCAAATTCTCTTCCGTGCCAAAGCAGCAGGCAACAGGGAAACCTGTTTTAAAACAAGAAGAAATAATGAACAACGTCCTGCAATAAAGCCTTTATAAACCCATCATAAAGCCTAGATGCTTCATAGACCCTTAATGAGCAAACACTGTCATAAATGGACAGACTGACCTTGCAGTTGGCCAGCTGGTAGTAGCGCGAGCGCAGGAACACGGCGTCATGGGACTGTCTGTGGAAGGCTGCCTGTCGGGGGATGTTGGTGCGGGGGTAGGCCAGACACAGGAGGCTGCCCTCCAGGGTCACATACACAGAGTGGGTGAGGGACGGGTGGTACGTCTCTGGGTCGTAGACGTGCATCTCATTCATCCAGCCCTACAACGCATAGTACAGGTTTAGGTAACATCTGGGAGCGCAGCCCATCACCAACACATGTAAGGTGGTACTTTATACCAGCGACAGTAGGGGCTACTCGTGACTGTTCTGATGAACAACATTTCAGCCCACACTGTCCTTAACAGCAGAAAGCGTGGTTCTGTGCTCAGACAATCGAAGAGGTGCTGTCATAAATTCTAGTGACGTTCTAAGATCTGGAGACACACTCCTAAGAACTCTGGAACATTTTGTTCATAGAGGACATTTCACCATTGAAACATTAAACGGGAACATTTAGTAATTTACAACATAATCTTAAATGCTTTCATAACCTAGAAATTGTAAAATAGTACTAAACTTAATAGTATTTGCTGTTAAAAACCTCAAAAACAGGGGGCTGGCTAATGATTGTTTTTAATATTAATGTAATACGTAACAGTAATTAGGTGAGCAGAGACTCCGCTTTGAAAAAAGAAATAGCAAATCTGCTGTTGTTTATATTTGTTTATATTGAAAAGCAATTGTGTCTGAAATGTTGTCATTATATGTCACAGTCAGCAAACAGGTCTTCCTTATTCCAGTATGTTGTAGTATTGTTCTTTTATCAAAATTGTTAACACTGAGAGCTGTTATTTATTCAAATCTGTGAGACTGAGCCAAGAGCTGTTGTAGGTGCAGACACACTACTGAGCAGAGCAGCGCTGCACACGTCTGGTTCCAGACCCAACATAGAGGCTGCACAGGATAATGCCCAAACCATACATCCAAGCCAGCACAGCGCGGTTTGTATCGACCATATTGGGTGAATCAGGCATCTTTCTATTCCAGGCGAAACTCAAAGCTAGGTATAGTGGTCATATTGTTAATTCAATCTGCTTGGCTGGTATAGCTGTTCTGTCACCTACTGGAAGCCACACAAATACATCTCCTGATGAAAAAAGATACATCATGTGCTGTATTTAAGCCTAGTGTGAAATTCAACATTAAATACAAAATGTCTTATAGCCGTAACAGTGTTGTAAACTCTGTTGTTCTTCTAAGTGGATGTGTTTCTTGCAAGGAGTCAGCTTTGAGGTGGAACCACACACACACACCTACACACACACACACACCTTCACAAACACACATGTTTGTCTTTCTATCCTTGTGGGGACCAGTGACATTACTCAGACCAAGAATTCATGCTCCTTAATCCTTACCCTTAATCTAACCTTAACCTTAAGCCAATATACAAACCTGTGTGCATGAAAGTAACCTTACCCTAACGCCAAACAATAACTGGTAATTACTAAACCTAAGTAACCCTAAAAACACAATGTACATTTTACCTAATCCTAACACCTGAGCAAAAAATTTTACACATAGGCCTGGATCACACACACACACACACACACACACACACACACACACGCACACACACAAAGAATGACAGTACATGTGGAAGTAAACTGTCTGAATAGAAAGTCATAGGTCTACAACCAATTCCATCAGACTAAACAGACACCTGCCCTAGAAAGAGGCCTTTCAAATGGCCTCTGGTGATTATTATCGGTATGAGGCTCCATTTCTAGGACACCAAGGGCCACAGGGTGGACAAGGGCCGGGCAACAGACTGTGACATTAAAATACAATGTATGCAAATGTATGTGGGATGTTGTATCTGGATGAGTCTATTTAAGTCTGTAAGCCCTTCATTCATCACAAATCAAACACTAGCTGCAGCTCTTGGAGGCCAAAGGGCAAAAGGTGCGCCGGCTCTGGTTGTGCAACAGTGGAAAAGGGGGTGGGATGCAGCACAAATGGCACCCAAAATTCAGACAAAGCAGTGAACTATAAAGGGAAAGTGGTCATTTCCACTGCAGCTCAAAGTCTAGAATGCGTCTGTACTTGGCTGTAAGCACCTCAATCCTCACCATCCTCTCTAATCAGCACCTGGCCTCATTCATGCTCTGCTTCACAGAAACAAAGACCTCTGCTTAAAAAAAATCTATAGGAACAAAGACAGTAACAATTATTATGTACACAGATATAGTAGGCTGTGGCTTTGAGTCATAAAAATGTATCAAGGATAAATGGATGGTTTTGAATGTTAATATCATTTTAATGTTGGATTTCTTTAACCTAGAATCCTCTTTTGATCCTGGCTATGTGCTTTATGGTGACATCAAGCACACCCATTACAAGATGCAACCACCACAATCCTTGACATGAAAAGGCTTTTACTTTGTGTTGTACCGCATTTGTCAAGTCGTTTAAAGCCACTGAAAAGTGACTTTCTTTACTGTGCTGTGTTACTTGGTGGCCTTTGTTTGGAAACAGAAAGAAAGACCAGATAAAAAAAGTTAGTTAAAGGAAATGTTCTTCATACATTTGTTAGTTAGAGGAAATGTCCTTCATACATTCGTTAGTTAGAGGAAATGTTCTTCATACATTCGTTAGAGGAAATGTTCATACATTTGTTAGTTAGAGGAAATGTCCTTCATACATTCGTTAGTTAGAGGAAATGTTCTTCATACATTTGTTAGAGGAAATGTTCTTCATACATTTGTTAGTTAGAGGAAATGTTCTTCATACATTCGTTAGAGGAAATGTTCATACATTTGTTAGTTAAAAGAAATGTTCTTCATACATTTGTTAGTTAGGGGGAATGTTCTTCATACATTCGTTAGAGGAAATGTTCTTCATACATTCCAGCAGGTCAATTATTCACATTTTAATGCCAAAGATGCACCAAAGACAACATACGCGCTGAGCTTAAGCAATGAAAAAGACCAACATTGGCAGGATGGTATATAAAATGTCACAGTGGGATGGCTACCAAGATATGTTTTTATTGATTAAGACCAAGTAATTGTAATGTTGGAAGAAATAGGTTGTGTACATCCGAAAAAATGCAATTTTTATCATTTTCATAATAATTTTTATATTTAATTCTAAGTGAGCAAAAATGTTGAGTCTGTGCAAGGGATATCCAAACTTTCACTACATACCTCAGATCAAAGCATATTCTCCATTTTAATTGCTGAATGCCAATCCGGCTCAAGACACTATCTCATCCTCCGTCTCCGTCCACCTACTGTAGCTCTTTAAACCCATGTTGCTTGTTTGTATTTTTGTTTCCGTGTGTGTTTGTGCTTACACACTCTCGTATCGGACGACTCACCTCCAGGATCTCTGCACCTTTGTGTGTCCCATCGGGAGAGTCAGCGGACAACAGACTGTTCTCTGGGGACCACCGGTTCCCCCTACTGCCCCAGGGTGGCAAGGCACCTGAGCGCCGACGGGGCGTCAACACCAGGACCACCATCAGTCCTAACAGGAACCCACACACTAGCCCCAGGGACAGCCCAGTCACATAGGAAGGCAGAGGGAGCACGAAGAACCCGTAGGCCAGGACGCCCACAAAGCAGAGCCAGCGAACAGGCACCGAGGCCACGGGAACCCCAGGAATCCTGCTTTGGGCCTGGGGGCGGTTCCCTTGATGCCGGTCTCTGGTACCAGCTCCCTGAGGCCCTGCATCCTGGACCTCAACCACCTGGATGACATCTCCGTTGGTGCAAATCTCATAGCGGCTGCCCCCCAGCTGGCCCTGGTGCTCTGGGGTGACTGAGGGCTTCAGAGGGCCCTTTCTGGGTCGCCTCATTGGGGTTTCACACACACCCTGTTTGCTGTCTGTTCTGAGTCTGTACCTTACAATTGTCTCCCCGGTCCCATTGTCATCATTCATTAAGGTACCACTCCCAGCACTTCCGCAGCTAACCTGGGAGGCAGGGGAGTCCCCAACCCCACCAGACACCCTCTGTTTGGGACTCCCAGTGCTCGATTCGTCCCCCATCATCTTACCCCACATGCTCATGGGGTCCTGGATGGCCTCAGAGAACTTCCTTCGCGTGTCCTCAAACTCGGTCATCAGGGAGCTTCCCTTGAGCTCCGTGGGTGAGATAGGGGACGGGGGTGTCACTAAGTTATCACCTCCTGAACCTGCATCCTGAAGCCTGGGTTGGGGCTGGTTGAACTGCTTCCAGGGTGGCATGTGAAGCTTTGAGTCTGACTTGGACAGGTAGATATCAGGCTCACGACGGGAGATCTCGGTGGAGAGGGACTTGACCAGGCTAAGTAAGGGCTTGGAGCCTAGTAAGGATTCTGCCTCTTTGCTCTCCAGCTCTGTGGAGGTGGACTTCACCAGGCCGGGGTGTGGTGACGAGGCCATGGCCAGGTTAGCCAGCGTATCTGGGGAGGAGGGAAAGAGTGAGGCGTGGAAGCCTGAAGAGCATTGTCCCTCATTTGGCTCCAGCCCCAAACCTAGTCCCATGCCTGAGTCAGGCCGGCTGTCCCTGACCTCCCTGACCTGTCCAGGCTTGTCTTTGGAGAAGGCCACAGCAGGGCCGTCGTCATGGCTTCCCATAAAGACGAGTTCACTCTCATCCATACTGTCCTTCCCTCTGACTGTTGGACTGCCTGTTACTCAGAAGGCTGCTCTGGATTTACGCTCAATCTGAAACGGTTCCATTGTTTTTTCAGCTTTATCATGAAATTCAAGGTGAGTGTGTTCTGCAGCTGTGGAGAACGGTCCAGTGGAAAGCTCTCTGTTAGTGGGGTACTGGAGGTTAAGGAGGGGGGGTCACTGGATGCTCCACTCCAAAGTCTGGATCATTACTCAGTTACTGGATACTGGAGAGCTGTGGAAGAAGGAAAAGCAATACTGAGTGATATATTTTCCCATTTTAAGTCCATAACCATACACAAACACACACACACACACATAAACAGTCTCACACGCGCACACACACACACACACACACACACACACAAACATGTTCACCCTGAAGGGCAGTAGAGGTTCTGTCTTGAGTGGTGCCATATCCCCTCTCTACAGCCTTCTCCTAAGTGAATCAGAGTCAGCGCATCAGTGTCTGGGACGTCAGCTTAGTGGGTCCTGCAGATTCTCCATTATGAGTGACAGAGCGTTCCCACCCACACCATCCAGCACTAGCTGGCCTGTCGGCACCACTCCAGGCAAAGCACTGTGACTAATGGATTTAGGTTTAGCCTTCTTGCAATGCCCCAAACCCTATGTATTTTCCTCTCCTCCTGTCCCAACCACAGCCTAATCTCTCCTTTCTGTCATCACTCCTCTCTCTTCTGACCTTCCTACCCTCTCCTCGGCCCCCCTCCAACTCTCCCCCTCTTGTTTCCTTCCTTCTCTCTCTTTCCATTTCCTTCCTTCCTGGACGATGGGGGAACCATCTCTCTCTCTGGTCTGTCAAACAGCATCAGCTCGGACTGTGGATGAAAACAGAATAGAACCAGGGTGGGTGGCAGATGCCACGGCAGGTCCTTCCGTTCTGAACCAAACTGTTTGAGTGTTTGTCGGTGGGTCTGTGTTTATGTTTGTGTGTGTGTGTGTGGGTGTGTGTGTGTGGGGGGAGGGCAGAAAGAAGGTGAGTTCCATACACAGGTGAGTTTCATTACTTTCTGTAATACTCTGAGATGTAGGACAGGCCTAGGGTAGACACTCCTAATCCCCCATTAGGAACCATGACCCTAGTCAGATTACAGGTTTACATAACCTCCAAGGCAGTGTCTGGGTGTGTCGAAGTTCTCCATTCAGAAGTTAATTAAACATGCATGTTGAATGTTCGTAGGAATTCTTAGACGGTTCTCAGACACACACACACACACACTAGTGACAGACGCACATAGACACACTCTGTTACGCCAACATAATATAGCAGAGGAGAGCTCCCCTAATTCAGGTCTGTGTTTTTGTAATTTTTTTGTAAATAAAATATCAAAGTAATTAAATCTGTCATACAAATTCTAGACAGGGGAGGGTGCTTGTATCCTTCCAGTATTCTGAGAGTATATCCAAAATGGCAGGCTTTGGTCAGGATAGAGGGGCCAATGAATAGCTCCAAATATCAAGACATTTTGGCACAAACCCGGCTGCTCTCTGCCAGTAAGGTGAAGTAAAATAAGAATTTCACCTTTCAACACAACAACGATCCAAAGCACACATCCAAATCAACCAAGGAACGACTTGCAAAAAGCAAGATCAATGTCCTGGAATGGCCCAATGCCCGGACCTCAATCCTATAGATAATCTGTGAAGTGACCTAAAGAGTGCTGTGCACAGAAGATCCCCACGCAATTTGACTGAGTTTGAACTCCCAAGCAAAGAATATTGGGATAAAATGGCAAAATCCAGGTTTTCTAGGTTGATAAGAGACCTAGTCAAACAGACTTACTGCTGTAATCCAAGCAAAGGGTGCTTCCACTAAGTTATATATTATATGTTCACACCTACGCAACAAAGGCACTGACATTTTTTGTGGTCGTTGAATTTATTAATTTGTTATTCACTCAAAAATGGTTGGTTCTCCTGAGTCCCAAATTGTGCTCTGTTGCCTATCTAGTGCACAACATTGACCAGAGGCCATAGAGTTGTGGAACAAATGTGTACTGTAAGGAATGGGATGCGTTTAGGTCCAGCTATCATCCTCATCATATTAACGTCAAGAGTCAACATCCAAAGACTAGATTATCTTTAATCCTCCATATCACAGAGCTGTATGACAGTGCATTGATATACTTAGGATGTTAATCACAAGGAATCCACTCAGCATGACACACACACACACACACACACACACAAACAAACACGCCGATGCACTCAAAACACATAGTCATAATGCAAACACACACACACACACACTAAACTGTCTGTCATAACACCTCATGACTCAGTTGACTGCTTGTGTTCCATTGAGTCACCATGCTGCGTTAAGTCTCAGCACATAATATCTGACAAATGAATAGCAGGCAAATCTCCACATAGCTAGCATAATCTATGTGGAGCTCTGTCAGGGTAAAATACTATTTCTATTTCGGTAAAGCATTTTATGTCCAGGATCAGTGAAATTCCTATTTAGTTCAGGTAGTGAATACCTCCTCTAAATTTGAACTACAGACTGTCTTATGTATAAAATTAAAATGAGTAGAACAGTTTTCCCATGGTCAGAGGTTTTAAAAACGATTCCAGGCATTTTCCCTACTACCCTTTCACCAGTTGTCACATTACATCAGATACAGTATTGCTCTCCAATCTGAATGGAAACCAATTATAGTGAAATAATATATGACAAAGTGGTTATTAGTCTGATATATTCAATATCAGATGTCCTCATGACTTGGCCATGGTTCCTGCTGGAGCCAGGTTGGGGTCATTCAAGTTCAATCCCTCTCCTTCTGATGTAGACAGTGGGGGAGTATCAGTTGTGTTTCTGTCCTGGCATCCTCTCTCCCTGCATCATTCTCAAAATGTATTGGAGGGGATATGACGGAAGAATCTCAGATCTTCTGCTCAAATGTACTTTAAGAAGATGAGGAGGAAGGACATGAAGTATCAAGTGAATACAATGTATTCACCCAGATGTATTAATTCTATTAGCATTCCATACTCAAGTATTACACATTATCAGGCAGAAGGAGCCCAGACCTATTATATTATAAATACTCATGGCATTAGTGCAATACATTTTGATTTCACAGTCAATGAAGATAAATCCACCTATAAATAGATAAATCCATTTTCCATTGAAAATAGTAAGCAAACGCTTGGCAGTGTTTCAGACAATCTCCTAGATTTGCAGTTTTAGTAGAAACTGAATCTGCAGCATAGACAATGAAAATGTTGAACATTGAATTCTGTCTGGTATTTAGCCATATTGACTAAAAAAAGCTTATAAGGCTTGCAGCAATCTTCAGCCCTCTCGAATCTGTTAGGAGTTTTTGCAATGAGTGTATATGTAGACACAATCGGATATGAGGAAATAGAGCAAGCAATAAAAAAGGTTACAAAAATATAATCTCTATTCATCACAATAAAGATTCATCATTGATATAAAATGAAAACGGTACTCTTTTTAGTCTGTGTGGCTAGTTATACTGGTTGGATCCATCATGGTTGTCTGCCATTCTCAAACTCCATGTTGTTACTGTAAGCCAAAGTCAACAACAGCGTGACAAATCGTCATGCGGGTTATGTTAAAGACATTGTGTGCATACCAAAATGACAACAACGTGAAACAGATATTGTTTAAGATAATGGTATCAGGGTTAATTAGCATACCTTGGATGGACTTTCTTAGGGAGAAAGAAAGGGAGTACCGAAAAGTAGGTTGTCAGTTCAAATCCCAGACTGGATTTGTGTGTTTTCTACTGGTTGCAGAAGACGCAGACTTTGTATTTGCTGGCTACGTAAAAAAGTGACAAGAGATATATGAGTGTCAAAGCTAAGTATTTACCCATGACTGCTGCCTATGGGAAAAGACAGGAAACAAGGGGGAATAGTGGATTTCAGGTGACGTCATGTAAGTGGGGCTGAGTTACATAGATCAAAGCAACACATGTGAAACCAGACAAATATAAGCACTAAACTTTATGCCTGGTCTCAACCCTCACTCCCCTCAACGTTCAGACATTTCATTGAGACATTTTAGCAGAAACTGATTACAAAATGAGAATAAAACTGGACCGCTCCTCCTGATACTTGAAACACCTTGCTCCTGTCATCTTGGCCCATCCTTGGCCCAGATATTGATGAGGTCATTTTGGGGACACAGACCATCAATCAAATTGAGAAGAAGGAGGGGTTCCTGTCTTCATAGGCTACATAGAGTGTGTTGTTTTAAAGCAGATCAGTGAAAATAGAAAGATGCGTTGAACGGGTCATTACGTGTCCTCGTGATAGGCATGTGCAGACCTAGGGTTTCGCCGCGGAGGGGGCAAAAAACTTGTAATGGGACTGTATTTCATCTACAATTTTACATCACTGGTATCATAAATGAAAAAAAATAAAATCTTTGTTCATCAGTCATCGTTAGACTACCGTCCAGATCATCTTAATTAGTCTACCGAGAAGAGATAGCTGCTAAGCACTGCGTTATGAACAGACAAATCAGAACCACTGAGAAATAAGTTGACCTGTAGGCTACACCTTGTTCTTTAGAATAGTTGGAGCCACCAGCTAAAACAAACAACAAATCATGCATGTATCAGTTAAAGGCTTACAGGTTAGAGCAGTATGATAACAATCAGACCAGCTTGGTGGGACATGCTTCGAGAAAGCATGTGTAGATTCTGCAGTAACAACCCCAAAAAAAGTCATTTCAACTGTTAAAATGCTGGCAACTTAAGAACTTTCCATTCTTTAACTTTCCAGACTAACAGGATTCTGGGAATCTCCTTTCATACTAGACCCAGCAATACTTTATTTGGTTGGGGAAACATATTTTTTACGCTATATTTTCATATACAGTGTATTAAAATATAAACCAGGCGCTTTGAATCCTGAATGCTGATTGGCTGATAGTCTTGGCATATGTAAGCAATAAGGCAAAACGAGGCCAATATACCACGACAGCACCTAGTTTATAAGAGAGCTCTATACATCACATCACTTTTTACGGTTCTAATTGCGTTGGTCCCCTGCCTTTACTATTCTAAAGCCCACCTTCTGAGTGATACATAACAAACATAACTGCTGTGTTGTGTCTTTCATGCTGTTCTACAGCAACTCTCAAGTTTCATCCTGTCCTCTCACCCACACCTCTGACCTGCTCCAACTGGCACAGGCCTGTGTGGGTCTATTCACATTGGCGCTGTCCGGCAGGCAGGCAGGCAGGCAGGCAGGAAGGCAGGCAGGCAGAGATCTAACTGGTCTGGATTAGACAACAAGACTAACTGATGGCGAGCCCCTTCTTACATCAGACAAATAATCTGATGGGTTTATTCTGGAGGATAATTAGGCTGTGCCAACACTGGAACGAATATGAAGCTCATTAGGCTACACAGACATGGTTGATGGGTGTTAATCCATGTGCTGCATTAGATTTGTTTGGTTTAGTATTAATAACCCTACAAGTGTACGGATTTTAAGCTTTGTTTTTGTGATTCAAAAGACTACAGCCCCAAATGTTAAATTTGAACATGATCAAACTTCAATAGGATAAATCCAATCCAATTTCAGGGATCTTCAATGTAGACTAAACAAATTATCGTCTTAAAGCATCAATAAGCAACTGAAATAATACAAAACCTGAGTGATGGGGCTTAAGAAATGTAAACGTAACTCTCAAATTCAAAGCTATCTATAGCGAACCATCCCTGGTTTTAAAATCATAGTTTTGAGACTATTTGTCTACACTGGCTTCGTTTACTAACATACACATTTGTGTTTTATATTCTGTTGAGATAACTAGGCTCATTAGTATTTATAAGAAAAATAGCAAATTGAAGTATAACAGCGGTAGGAATGATAAGTTACAGTGTAACTGGAATGTAGGTCTGTTTGTAAAATGTAAATATCTTATTTCAATCTTTAGAGACGACCAAACAACCTACCCAGTAGAAATAAGGCTATGCTACTCACCTGAACAGCATCAAAACGGCAGTGAAGGACGAACAACGTAAGCTATCCTATTCTCTTATGACGGTTGATTGACAGTTATAGGAAAAGAAACAAGTCGCTGTCGTTGAATTCTGTGGTCTTTTGCTTTCGCTATCAAAACTCTATCGAAGAGCCAGTCAAAGAAAGCACTGAATGCAGCGCGTCATTCTGTATCTACAAAATACTGTACAGGGATGCACTGCAGTAGCTAGGCTAGATCTAGAGAACCACTGATTTAACTTTGCTCACGTTTGCGTAGAAACGCACCTTCGCATTGCCTTGTTTGACGTAGAAAAAAATATAATCTAACAGACTGTCTCTATCTCATATTCTAAAGTTGAATTGTCAATTCAGAAGTCCAAATCGCATAAACAACAGTAGCCGATCCACTTTGCCTCCCTGCTCTGCTACCCTTGAAGAAACGCAAAACAAATGTCAATCTGATTATTAGAATCCTGGCTTTGGTGAGAGACTCTAATCCAGATTAAAGCAGAGTTGACAGTATCTGCGGGTCGCTGACACACATATAGGATAGGATAGGATCTTCACTCACACATCGATTAAAGATACTTAAAAAATGTATAATTAAAAAAACAGGTTGTAGCATAGGTTAGACAACAGAGCTGTTAATAATAAACTCAAGGTAAAACCAATTTAGTAGGCTACTCACAGTTTATTTACTGCGTGGAATTACATAATGTTACATATCATATACATATATAGAATACTATGCAAATGTCTTAGACCACCTTATGAATTGTTTAAAGCAATGTATTACAGTAGGTTACTGTTTATTTGCTCATAAACATTATATAACATTAAAATTTAGAAAAATAACCATTACTACAACAAACCGTAACATTTGTTTTCACAGTAATAATCATTCCTTGTGTTGACCAAAAGAGAAAAAATGCTCTAAAGAAATGTGAAGAGACTGGCAAGTTCAAGACAGAAAACAGAGGAAGACCCAAAAAGCTGCCTTTTACTGATGAAAAGTACTAGAAGTTCCCTTCCTATATAAAATGGTGGATGCGTCATCTTCCAGGTAACCATCTTTGTGGTTCTGTTTCTTCTCACACAGCTTACTCAACCAAAAGGTTAGGGAGGACACACTCCCCAGACTAAGGTCCTGAGTTGAATTTAAACGTGCCACACCTGCAAGTTTATCTCGTTATAACAAGATAGCTATGTCGTTTATAACAAGATACAATTGATATAACAAGAAAAAAACGGTCTCATTCATTGATATGCAAAGTCCACTAAGCATCTGTCATGACTGTCAGATATGTATGGCTTTATTCTTTCCGTTTAATCATTTGGTGGCCAGAGATGTAAAAGTACAAAGTAAAAGTACTTGGTTGTGTTCACCAGTTTTGTGAAGTTCCTAATTAAGACTTAAATGACCAGAAAGTAGGTTAACTAACCAGTAAGCTAAATTGATATATTTTTATTATTCATTTTTATTGTATTTCCCTCTGGTTAATCATGAACTCCCTTTCCCTGGTAATTTAGGTTTTTACACCTCTGTTGATGGCAATAACATGTATAATAGATGCTCCACAAAGTCGTTACTGGCACAGGAGTTATGGTGGTGAAAGGTCTACCACTAACTTTATTCATTTAGTATTTAGATACGTTCTGATTGATGTTCTTGATTTCAGCGTGAACACTCAGGGTTAGGCTACAATGACTCCGTAATAGGCTACCATTATAACACATGACAGCAAAATGGAGGCTGAGGATTTTACAAAAATTTTGCCATGGAAGATGCATAGCTCAAATGGGAAAGTTAGCTGTGTTGGAAGTAATTTGACTTGTTTGTTAAAGCAATGGAACATGTCAAGTGCAGAGGATGAAGGTCTTTCTAGGACAGCAAGAAGACAGGTCACGTATAGGCTACTTAGGCCATATGGTATTGTATTATTCATTTCTTAATTATTCTAGGCACTATTTGTTAATCTGTTCTAGTCGTTAGCGTGTAGTTGTTGACTCCATTCCTCCAATTCAACATTTTTTTAATGGATAACATTTGACTTGGCAAACTTTTGTTTTATACAAGATTACGAGATGGATGTTTTATATAAGTTTTGTCTTCTACCGTGGCAATAAGCATTTGTGATTATAAAATTTCAAGTTTGTACTGACTCTCTTTATAACACCAGGCCATGTGATGTGCATGAATATTTAATGTGATTATGTCCTTGCAACGTGTCCCCACCTCTGTCTCACAGTCTCTGCACAGCCAACCAGGTGGAAGAAGAGGGTGGCAGCGTGAGATGGGCTTAGTTCTGAACGCTGAAACCACCCTTGACATTATCCCGGCCTCACTGCGGACACTATCAGTAGGAAATACTGCAGTAGGGGAATACATGTTCTACTGTAGGCTGTATGTGTGTATTTGCAGGCATTTGCATCCCTAATTTCAGCCAATTGTTTCAGTGAAGAAATTAATCTTGTTGGTTGTTTTTACACTAGTCTGGCCCCACAGCTACTAATAAAATGCATTGTTTGGAGCCAGCAGACAAGCCGTGGATATGAACAAATGTAATGATTAGGAATATCCATTGAGCCATTGATATGTCTTAATTGGGAAATGGAAATGAGAAAGAAAAAGAAGCTCCAGTGTTTAAGTAGCCTGACAGAGGACAGGTGGTCCAGAAAGACTCTGTTGAATAAATAAAAAATTGTCTAAAGATAGAAGAATAGGTTTGAGGTATGGATGTTTGAGTAGCCTATGCAGAAATAAAACAGTCCAATTATGGTCGATATATTGGGCTTATGCAATTAGATATATATCCAAGGACGGATCTACATTCTATGAGGCCCCTGAGCACGAGTGTCTTTGGAGGCCCCCCCACCCCCAAAGTTATGAAACGTTCGCACACACGAAGTCCCCCCCATGTAATACCACTCCTTATCCTCTTAGATTTTCACATTACTTATGGAAAAATGTTGAAATTACTGGGACATTTTTCCCGTAATATCACCTCACTTGCTTCCTTTTCTTTTTTGCCTTTCTTTTTGTAATAATAATAATTATTATAAAAATATATAAAAATATTATAAAAATATTATTATTATTTTTGGCTCACATTCATGGAAATATGTAATATAAATATGCTGTATATAATATATAACATTAAATACATAATATTAAATAGATCTAATATCTAGCACACACTGGTAGTTGGAGGCCCTGTTACTGGTGGTGATGGGACCAAGGGGCCCCTGTATAGGTTGTGGAGGGACCCTGGTTTGTGTTGTAGAGGGGAGTCCTTAGTATAGTTTGTGGAGGAGTCCTGGTAAGAGTTGAGGTGGAGTCAGGGGGCCTTGGTCTGATGTGAGTTGATATGGAGCTGAGGGACCCTGGGATGGGTTGAGGTGGAGCCGGGGAGCCCTGGGATGGGTTGAGGTGGAGCCGGGGGGCTCTGGGATGGGTTGATGTGGAGCCAGGGGGCCCTGGGATGGGTTGAGGTGGAGCCGGGGGGCCCCGGGATAGGTTGAGGTGGTGCCCTGGTAGTCAAGTGGCAATTGATGGGCTGAAGAGTCCCCATATTGCAGCGCTATCGGTCTATCTGTCTATACTGTCCCAGGGGCCTCAAGGCGCCTTGTAGCCCAGTGGTGAGTGGTCCTTGGGCCCAGGCCCCATTTGCCCTGTCCATAATACGGCCCTGTATGTATCTGTAGCTTACAGTGTGTTAAATCACATAGATTGTGTAGATGGTCAACAAGGAGATTTGAGGTTTTTATTCATTTGAGAGTAAATAAACAAATTATTTGGCCTATGCCTTTGTGAGTGTCTTGAGCATCTTTACTGATGGTGCACTTCTTTGTCAGGTACTCTGCTGTGCATGTTCCTGAAACAAACCCACTACGGCAATTGCATACCTGTGCCCTAGGCTTTCCTCCTAATACCCTGATTAAAAAAAAATACCAAAATAGATACCTAAAAACTATTTTAGTTTAAACATCTTTATTATTCATAGCCAAATCAATACAAGAAGTGTTATGGTTATGCAGACATTCTCAGTGTGAAAGTTCAAACTGGACAGTTACAGCAGTGACATCGTGTGGTAAAAGGAAAACAGGTGAATTCATGATGATGATGTATTTATGTGTGTGTGTGTGTGTGTGTGTGTGTGTGTGTGTGTGTGTGTGTGTGTGTATGTGTATGTGTGTGCGTGTTTATATGTCGACGCACCTGAGTGAACAGAGGTGTTAAAAGCGATGAGTCCATTGCGTTTTACACACTGCTACCATGTCGGGCAAGGCAATCAGGCAATGCTGTGAATTGAAAGCTCGGATGGTTGGGCGGGCAGACAGACCACGTTGCAACCCGTCGCAACTCATTCCGTAACTTGTGCTTTGGGTGGTATTGATTGACAGCATTTGAATGGGCGGGACAACAGGAAAACAGATGATCCTATTGGAGAACGACTTTCATCACGTGATCCATCCCTACATGTCGATTGGTTCAATTTGCATTATCTATACTCAGGTTGTGTTTTGAGTAATCTACATTTTATGGAGCTAAGAACACTCATTCTAAAATATTCCAACAAGCTATTCTTTCACACACTTGTATGGATGACCCCAATTTAAAGGTGAGTCGAAAGTACTGCGCTTTTTAGCTAACATTACGAAATAGCTTGCAATAAACCAGTATGACTGTGCCCATAGGGTTAGCTAGCTAACTTGTCTAACAAAGCTAGTTTTTGTGTGAAGGTCTTGTCCTCTACTCTAAATTATATTCTTAAAAAAATCTAGTGTAGTTAGTATGAATGATCACATCTACTTAACAAAGGAAGTAAAATGAAGGGAAGTGATGATCATCAATGACAATTAACATGCGCGAGCTCTACATTTGAGTGATCAGGAGCCGGGATTGGTAAACTGAAGCTAGTCTACATACAGTAACATAGCTGACAGATACGTCATGACACTAATTGTAGAGTCAAATTCTCTGTCTAGATTGAGAAAAGGCAACATGTACCACACAATAAATATCACACATGATTAATCAGTGGAAAGTGCCGGTTTACTCTAACACTGCCTTACAAACGTTACATTTTTACTATCATATTATGCAGTACTACAATGGCATGGTCTATATCAGTGGTTTCTAACTCCGGTCCTCGAGTACCCCCAAAAAGTTGGGGTGCTGCGTAAAATGCAAATAAAAACAGAATGCAATAATATGCACATCATTTATCTCTATATGTAATTGAAAATAGTACAAAGACAACATATCAAATGTTGAAGCTGAGAAATTGTTTTGTTTTTGGAAAAATACATGACCATTATGAATTTCATGCCAGCAACACGTTTCAAAAAAGTTGGGACAGGGGCATGTTTACCACTGTGTTGCATCACCTCTTTTAAAAATACTGTGTAAGCATTTGGGGACTGAGGATACCAATTACTGTAGTTTTGAAAGTGAAATGTTTTCCAATTCTTGCTTGATATAGGATTTCAGCTACTCAACAGTTCAGGGTCTCCTTTGTGACATTTGTTGTTTCATAATGCGCCAAAAGCTTTCAGTAGGTGACAGGTCTGTGCAGACAGGCCAGTTTAGCACCCAGACTCTTTTACTACGGAGCCATGCTGTTGTAATACGTGCAGAATGTGGTTTGGCATTGTCTTGCTGAAATAAGCAAGACCTTCCCTGAAAAAGATGTAATTTGGATGGCAGCATATGTTGCTTCCAAAACCTGTATATATTGTTCAGCATTAATGGTGCCTTCACAGATGTGAAAGTCACCCATGCCATCAGAATTAGAATGAGTTGTATTGCCAAGTACACTGATCAGGCATAACATTATGACCACTAACAAGTGAAGTAAATAACACTGATAATCTTGTTATCATGGCACCTATCAGTGGGCAGGATATATTAGGCAGCAAGTGAACATTCTGTCCTCAAAGTTGATGTGTTAGAAGCAGGAAAATGGGAAAGCGTAAGGATCTGAGCGACTTTGACAGGCGCCAAATTGTGATGGCTCTACGACTAGGTCAGAGCACCTCCAAACTGCAGCCCTTGTGGGGTGTCCCCAGTCTGCAGTGGTCAGTGCCTATCAAAAGTGTTCCAAGGAAGGAAAAGCGGTGAACCGGCAACAGGGTCATGGGCGGCCAATGCTCATTGATGCACGCGTGGAGCGAAGGCTGGCCCGTGTGGTCCGATCCAACAGACGAGTTACTGTAGCTCAAATTGCTGAAAAAGTTAATGCTGGTACTGATAGAAAGGTGTCAGAACACAGAGTGCGTCGCAGTTTGTTGCGTATGGGGCTGCGTAGCCGCAAACCAGTCAGGGTGCCCATGCTGACCCCTGTCCACTGCCGAAACCGCTTACAATGGGCATGTGAGCATCAGAACTGGACCACGGAGAAATGGAAGAAGGTGGCCTGGTCTGTTGAATCACATTTCCTTTTACATCACATGGATGGCCAGGTGCCTGTGCATCGATTTACCTGGAGAACACATGGCACCAGGATGCACTATGGAAAGAACGCAAGCCGGTGGAGGCAGTGTGATGCTTTGGGCAATGTTCTGCTGGGAAACCTTGGGTCCTGCCATTCATGTGGATGTTACTTTGAAACGTACCACCTACCTGAGCATTGTTGCAGACCATATTCCCCGATGGCACTGGCCTCTTTCAGCAGGATAATGCGCCCTGCCACAAAGCAAAAATGGTTCAGGAATGGTTTGAGGAACACAACAATGAGTTCAAGGTGTTGACTTGGCCTCCAAATTCCCCAGATCTCAATCCAATCGAGCATCTGTGGGATGTGCTGGACAATCAGGTCTGATCCATGGAGGCCCCACCTTGCAACTTACAGGACTTAAAGGATCTGCTGGTAACGTCTTGGTGCCAGATACCACAGCACACCTTCAGAGCTCTGAATAGTCCATTTTGAGGGTGAGAGGGATCAGCCCCAATCATTGCCGCTTGCCACCGCGTCCTGGAGGTGTGCAGGTCGTGTAGAGACGGCAGATTGCAGCCAATCACCCTTTCTACAAAGTGGATGATGCGCTGCAGCCTGCCCTTGTCCTTGGCAATGGACAAAATTTAAGACCCTAATTATGATAAACAAGATTATTAATTAGCAGTTTATTGATTGGTGTTTTTCCCACTACTGTCTAATTTCTGTAGGCCTAAAGCACTTTGTAAACCTTGTTTTAAAAAAAGTGCAAACAAAACGTATTGCGGTGTTGCACTGCACTCAAGCAAATTAATGCATGAACATACATTTTGCCTATAGTAACGTTGCCTGTGCACTTTGCTGCAGGAGTGACAGACAGCGCGAATATAACGTTAGCCTACCTAGTAACCTAATGAGTCATTACAAAACTTGCTGAATGTATTGTATCTGGCTGTGTTATTCATGAAAGGGACGTCTATAATTTATTAGCCTATACTGCATTTTCACTTACATCGATCTCTGCATATTCCGTGGGGTGATGCTCACGAAGATGGAACTTCAGGTTCGAAGCCTGAGACGACACTTTTTTCCGACATGCTTTGTATATTGGGTAACCATCAACATTGATGGTGCCTCTTAGGTCTTTTAAATATACAAAATATTCCCACATTGCGGACTTCAGCCGCTTAGGTGGGGGAAACAGAGTTCCAACATAGCCATTTCGGTGCGCTGCGCTCTCTGACTGTTGAATGAATGCGTTGGACCTCTCCATTTAGTGATATCTCGTGAGGTTTAAATGACGCTGTGTAAATATTACCGACTCTCTTTTAATTGAACTGATATCTACACTATGAATGTTAATTCCTTTTGCTTGGATTAGAACAATTCAGAAAAAAATAATGAATTTATTATAATGCAATACCTTGAATAACAAAATGGCAATGGTATAACAACCGTCTGTTTTTACAACCGAGCTACACCGTGAAACCGTTACATCCCTAGCCAGCACCATCCAGGGTTGGAGGTTGGAAATGTAATTGTGTTGCCGTGCCTCAACGATGGCTTGTTGTCATCTCCAGGTTTTGCTTCAGCCTGGCACAATCTTGAATATGGGAATTATTAGCTCTTGACACTTCACGATTCAATGACACCATTTTGGGCTACCACTCAGATTACATTTGTGACAGTTTCTGCACAAATTTCTGCAGTTCACTTCCTGCATCTTTTATCACTAGGCTGTTTTCGCTTCTAACCAACCTCTGTTTGACCACTTTGGTTTTCTTTCCACTTTCCTTAGAGTTTGTCACATTCTCTGGAAATATTTCTATTGACAACAGGTCCCTTTGAATTTTGTCAGCATTTCTTTTACCAGTCATATATTTTTCTATGGTCAACTTATTAGCGTTAGCCTTACTTTTCACTCTCTCTTTAATTTCACTACCCAGCCAGCAAGGGGCATCTTGCTTTGCAGTCTTTCAGCTGGTGTTGCACTCTCTCCATGGGCTTAATGGCATCCGAGACATCTGGGGCCATACCGTTAAAATGATCCTGGATAGCTGGGCTTGCAGTCAGGAACACCTTTCTGAAGTGCTGATCGTAATTCTGTATGTCTATGCTGCTGATGCAGTTTGGAGAGGAAGCTTCCTTGGCTCTCTAGCCATAAAAAAAGGAAGAAAAACATTCACATTTGGCACATGGAAAAAAAAAGTAGGCATATAAGATCCAAGTACTAAAAATCCACATTAAAACAACATAAGCTCAGCCGCATTCCTGGCTAGACAGCTTGTCAGGAAAATTAGGTGTAGGGCTTTGTATTTGATTAGCTAATGATGAAGAGTGGGCAGAGTTGCATAAACATCAGCCTTTAAAGAAGCAGCGCCTCCCAGTCTCATTCCAGGGCACCCATGTCACTTGTTCTTCACGTACAGGGTGTGGCTTTGCTCGCCATAGCCTGATCTGCTAGTTCTGGGGGCGTGGCTTACGCTTCAAACCGTGGCGTTCCCCGGCCACACCGCCGGGGACTCCAGTCACTGCATGTCGTTCCTCCTCACAAACACTGATAGACAATCCATGTTTTAACATTAAATGTTGCCCTGAGAAACAAGTCACCATTAAGCCTCCAGCAAACCTGTTTTCTCCAGCCCAGGCCTGAGGTCCTTTTGTGGGGCTGCTGAGGTGTCGCCATGGTGGGCTATGACCCAGGGTCACAGAGAGCTGCCCTAACCCCGGAGGATGCAGCCCTGGCTGGGTCGGCCGCAGGCATGGTGACCCGAGCCCTGATCAGCCCGTTCGATGTCATTAAGATCAGATTCCAGGTACAGTAAGCACCAGTGTGGGTCTCATCTGGGCCTTTACTTGCATGGGCTATGCATCTCATCTCTATTTGGGTATCATCTAAGGGTCTTTACTTGCATGGGCTATGCATCTCATCTCTATTTGGGTATCATCTAAGGGTCTTTACTTGCATGGGCTATGCATCTCATCTCTATTTGGGTATCATCTAAGGGTCTTTACTTGCATGGGCTATGCATCTCATCTCTATTTGGGT
>JACXGI010013546.1:0-20600 GCA_016801175.1 Esox masquinongy | reverse complement strand
AATAGCACACACACACACACACACACACACACACACACACACACACACACACACACACACACACACACACACACACACACACACACACACACACACACAGGCAGCATGTGCCAGAGCAGAGACCATTATTGTGCTGTTTGGGAGTAAAGCACCTTGCTAACGAGCATTTGGGATATCAATGCCAGCAACCCATTGGTTGCCAGCTCACCCCCTTCACATTTTTCCCGTCAGTGCTGGGATTCGAACCGACATCTCTGCGGCTACCGCCACCCCCCTTTGAAACTGTCATGGAACATTGGTATGCATGCCTTTATCAACATTTATTTAACTGTCTTGTGTTCTTCACACTGACTTACTCTCGCTCTCTCATCCTCTCTTTCTCCCTTTCTCTTTCTGTCTGTCTGTCTCTCTGACTGTCTTTCTCTCTATTTCTCTTTTCTCTCTCTCTCCATATCCCTCATCCTCTTCTTCCCCTCTAACAGTAAAGAGTGCCTTGTGAGCTCAGGACAGGACAACACAGAAAATGGCCTCAAAACAGCCAAAGCGGACAACAAAGCAACACCAAAGGCATGAAACATATGGGCCTATATGTATGTATAGATGCGTGTCTGTACATATACATATTCTGTATGTACACATGCAAATATACTGAACAGACATAGAAAGAAAAAGGTTATTTATTGACCAACTGTTTATCTTCTTTATGTAATAACACAAACAAATGTGAAATACAATGTAAAATGTATATTTTGAGGAAAGGGAATCGTCCAGGCTGGATCAAACTTACCCCAATGACACTCTCCCTTTTGCAGGGAGACAAAAATGCCCTCATCGAACTACAGTATATTTAACATTTACAGAGTCCTTTTGACAAAAAAGGTTATTCTTTAAAAAGATAATGGAGAACAAATTATATACAGTATCAATTGTACCTATTTAATATGATACACATTAACTAAAATGTGTTAATTAAACTGTTACCAACACATGCTACAGTCACTGAGGTAAAGATCCTTCATTAGATCTACATCCTGAATCAAAATACTTTTCTTAGGCTTTTGAAGGCTAAGCAGTGGGCTGTTTATTTCAAATTGGCATTAGTCTGTGGAGGACAGGAATGTAATGAAGGAGAGGAGGATGGAGGGGTCATTGGAGTTATTGATAGATCGAGTCCACCACTGGTTTGATTCTTGTTTTGCTTTAGATGAAACAAAGGTGCCTGTATTCACATCCTGCTCTCTTTGCTTTTAGGGAGCCCTAATAACACTATTAAAAAGAAAAAAAAAACAACAGAAAAATAGAAACAGATGAAAACTATAATGACCTTGACTAAAGACAATCCCCAGAAACCCATATCCCTCTAGTAATGAATGAAATGTTATGATGCTGCTTCTAACAAATAACCAATGCATTTTTTAAGCATGTGATATTTTTTTTTATTATATAAATATATATATCTATACATATACATGTATGCAACACATTCATACCACAGGAGAGACTGCTGTCTAAATTTCTGTCCGTATCTGTATGTACAGTGAATCTGTAGGCTCTTTGTCATTTATTCACACCCATGCTGCATTAATATAGTCATTGGCCCAAGTTAACATTATTCCCTCCGACTTCAACAGTTGGCCATCTTTACCTCCTAATCTTGTGTAGGTCCAGTATTCAAAACGGCCCACGACAGCTGTGCATGATGTCATTATTTATGAATGTCCACTGTTGTTCCTCAAAATACAACTGGGGGAGTGTGAATCTGAAATATGGAATGAGGTATTACAAAGATCCATTGTCCCTTATGACTCTGCCCACTGAATAATGAATGTCCTATTTCATTCTGTAGTGGAAATCATTCAATTCTGAAAGCTATATTCTCCCATCACAAACCAGGCCAAACCATAACATCCCTGTGTTAATGTCCTTGTTTAATTTCAAACATGTTTCCAATCTCTATCTTTTACAATTCAGTGTTGCCATTTGAAATTACAACTATACCTCTATACATCTCCATGTGTATAAAGTACAATTGTAATTTCATTGATCGAACTGTAAATGAATGTGAACTTCATAAGGTTTTCTGAGATGAAAATGTAATAGGCCCCTCCACCTCTTCATTTCCCCTCTTCTAGCCCAGGTTTAGACACTGTACAGGGGTTAAGGAAGAAGGGGATTCTGTTGACTTTGGAATGACTGGCACTTTACTCATACAGAATATCCTTATGAACATCTGGAATGTGGCTGATGTAAGACTGAAATGTGGCTGATGCAAGTCTATGGTGAAAGCATCTTAGATTAGTTAGTTGTTGACAACTAGTCCATCCAGGGATAATCCTTTATAGACCTCCCTCAGTCTCTTCCCTCACTTCCTGTTGAGGTCATCACCTTCGGAACGGTCTTCCTCATCACTTCACATAACAGCAGCTTTTAGATTCAGGCGCCCTGGCGATGTGGTGCACCGGGGATTGATTACAGACAGAGCACTGCCGCGGCCCTACCCATATCCCGTGGTTGTGATTGTCCTTCTTGGGCCACCATACTGTATTAGTGGTACTGGATCTACCTGTGCCATGTACTGTGATGTTTTAGCATTAGAGAGCACGGGGTGACTTCATACCACCACGAAGACAGTGGGTCACTACGAAAACACAGAGGTTGGCATGGGCACAGTCTGACCTGGTTGACTTGTGGTCTTACACTTTACCATCACCGTGGTTACCATGTGCACCTATGAGCAATAAGATCCACAACTTTAATGAACTTGTGTGGCTGTGAAACAGATGATGCAATAACCTGCTCATCAACCAAGATATCGGGTATGGCAGCGTGCTGAAGGTCTATGCACTGATGTACCAACTGTCTCTATTGATGGAGTCCATGTCTATTGTATTGCCCCATAGAAAATGTGTCACACACATAGATACAGCCACACACACAGAATTGTTTCCATGTAAATTCAACGAAGTATCACTCCTTCTGAAATTGGAGGAAATGCATGCCAACCCTGCCTCAGAGAGAGAAGCAATACTATTCAGCTGGTCTTTTGTCAGTGAGTCAGTCAGCATCCGTCATTACTATTCAGCGGGTCTATGTCCATCAGTATCCTTGTATAATGTACTCAGAAGGATCATGTCGATGAAGACATTGATTCATCAGGCTAGTTGTTTTATTTGTACTATGTTGTTTGCAGAGTCATTTTCTCATCTGTACCTTTCACCAGACCTGCGAATGTCCACAAAAATATTTTTTTCTTATTTTCACATTAGTAATAATACTATAACATAATAGTGAAGTGATAGCAATACTATATAGTATACTATACATTATGCTGTATGTATTAATATTATATATGTATATGTATTAATACTGCAGTATTTATATATTTGTATTAATACGTGCAGCACGGTCATCCTTCCCTGTTAACTGCTTGAGTATCTGTAGAACATCGTCTGTTCAAGCCCCTTGTTATGTAGAGTTCCACTAGCTCTGAGCTCGACTAGCCATGTCTGGGCCGAGATCCACAAGCTCTGAGCATGATTGTGCATGTCTGAGCTTCGGGACACTATAGTGAGCGAATTCCGTGTGGCTGTAGAGGACGTTCGCACAACCGCAGTGATGCAGTGTGGACTGCATGTCGTGGTAGAAAGAAAGCTCAGGCCTGCCTCGATGTGGTGCATTCACACAGCTCACCGTGTAAACCAGTGCTCAGACACGACACAGAGAGCTACAGTAGGGCTGGGGCTATTATCATAGGATTAATACAATGTTATTAGCCACCCATTCGATTTGATTAACTGAACCCAAGGGCATGTAGTGACAGTGCACAGACATGCAGGATGCATCCAGTGGTCATTCACTCTGAAAAAAAGGTAAAGAATAATATAAAGATCAATAGCTCATGTTCAGTGTTATCAAAATACTTATTCACCATGACAAATCAATGCTTATAAATGTTCTGAATTCTCAACTGAAATATGAACAACACAATTAGCTACGAACATTTATTTATCCAGTTTAAAGACTAGGGACAAAATGTATTCTGTCCTAAACATTGTTTGCTACCACACATGATAATCTGATTTGTTACTAATATGGTTTTCCTGGAGCCCACTGCCTGAACGACTCCTACTCACACTGCCAAGCCAAGAGTTTGTGAAGTCTGCTCTCTGCTTCCCACATTCCAGTGCAGAGAACACCCACTGTTCCAACCTGCAGTATACAGCACAGTAGAGTATTGTATCTCTGGGCAAACTGCATTTTAAAACTGCTTTTCTAAAGTCTTGGCTGTGCCGTTTTAGCCCACCAATGCTAAGTAAAAAAAACAAAAAAACATTGATTTTAATCTTCTTACAATGGGTGTACATTTGTAGCCAAATCAAGCTACCCCATTAGTTTACTATATAATCAAACAGATAGGACTTTTACACTGAGCTCATAAGTGGCCAGATCACTGCCTGTTAGGATCATGAGCACCCCCAGAGGTGTACACCGTTCTTACCCCATCGTCCTCTGCTCCGAGGAGCTACCCAGGATTGCGAAGAACTGTTTTCACTCACAGGCCTCACCTACAGGGGTTATTGTCTGTGGTTGCTAGAGCCACCTAACAACCAGCCTTGTAGTGACACGTTTACATCACCATAACAGATGACTGAGTCCAGTACACAGTCTGTATGTTAGAGCTATACGGTTGTACTTCTCTGTTCTGCTAAATTGTATGAACTGTTATTAGCCCAAACCGAGGCCTGGGGCAAATGTGGCTTGTGCAGCGGAAAACAACTAGCCTTCTTAACCGCCAAAATATACGTGCTTACCGTGGGGCCCTGACTGCAGTAGTCCTTGGCCTCTGACACAATGTTTCCTTTAAAATCTACAAAGTGAATGTGGAAACCTGTCTCCCCACCCTCTGATTCCTCTGTTTCTGTAATAATGTCCCCTCATCCTCCCTTATCATGACTATGCACCTCAATAGTTTTTGTCTCTGGATTGTGACAATAACAAAATAAGATGTAAAAGAAATAAAAGTTTGCATAAAATGTGTTACCGTTGTGGATCTGTCCGTTTTGTTGCAGAGGCTGCGCAATATCTTTGTTGAAATTTTTTCTACAGTTGCAGCCCCGTAGTGTCGCCTAAATGGTGTCTGATGTTATCGACGCAGGGTTTAGCGAGTTTAATCAGACACTGTGGAGACATCCCGTGACTCAATGAAAATACAATAATTTATTAAACGTCATGACATTAACAGTCATACCAACAACAATGGAACACATTCTTATCTTACACCGACGACAATATCAACCTATTATGTAGTAAAGATACAATATACAAATAAACCCATCATGTTCACATTAACCTTTAATATTTTGGGAACCACAATTGCTATTCTGAAAGTGCAGTACGTACCAATCCTAAATATGTCAATCACCACATCTGTATTTCCTTAAATCCAGATGAATAGCTAAGTAGTGTTCTCTCCACCAAATTTTAATTATAAAAAAGGATTATTTCCTACATCAGAAGTCTATCACAACTGTCTCGCAAGGGTTTTATCCCCCCCTCCATTTGTCTTTGTGCTTGAATCTCATATGGTAAAAAATAATATAGAGTATTATCAGAACATTGTAAAAACATGTGGATATTAATGGTTACAGGGATTATTCTGACTTTACACAGGAAATATGTTGGCATAGTGAACATGTGCCACCTGAAAGTGCATAAGTGTACCCATTCTGGTTCTGTTTGAAGAGTATGGCAGGTTGAAGGGCCTGTCCGTTGACATACAGTATATAAAAAAGTTTCCCGCGGCATAACATCAACATATTTGAGGATTAGTTAACAAAAGCAAAGAATCAGTTTCTAACAAACAAATGTGTGTTTCCAGGTCAGGTCATATAAATACATCAACACTGATGTGATGACAGAACAACTTTTTTTCATGTTGCCTGAAGTGCCTACAGTAGCCTTGCCACAATGTATAATTGGAAAATCCTAATAAAAATAGCAATTCAAAAACATGATCCACCTCAAATGTACTATATCTCTAAAATACACTATAAAAAATTCTCAAGTATGAACACTAATGTTATTTTTGACTATGGACCCAGACCATCCTGTTTTTGGTGAATGTCCACAACATTGCTAGACAGAAAATCTGCATTTAAAAATTTTAAAACTATATTACTCATGTTAAGTAATCACCAGCCATATTTCATAGAAATCTGGAAGTTCATCTTGTCATCATACAGCCTTGTATGAAAAAAAATAATGAAAACCACAGATGAGACAATGTGCACATTTGTCTCCAGTTTCATGGAAACCTAGTTACTGCCACAAATAGTATTTACACAAAATATGTAAATTTTCACGACGTTTCATGAGTGTCAAGACACTTAGAAAGAATTGGCCGGATTATGACTATACTCTGATGAAAACGGTCACTTCAGCATATCCTGTATATTGTCGCCCGTTTGCAGCTTAACTGACACAAAGAAACAGCAGGTGTATGTTTCACGTCAGTGGGCACCACGGGGGCCCATCCCGGTCTGACCTGTCTACAGCAACAGTTTCCTTTAAATGTCTTAGTTTTATCAGTAGTCCCTGAGATATAACACCTGAAATGACCTTAGAAACAAGGTCAAGAAGTAAAGGGGTGTAGAGTGGGTTTGTGTGTGTGCAGGCACTGAGTTCTTGTTGCAGGTGTCGATTACATTTCGAGCAGGATTTTTCTTCCATCATCTTGGCGAGCTTAATGTAGACCCACTGAAATCCATCCTCATATCACCGCCCCAACACAGCACTGGCTTTTGGTCATTGTTTGAAGACTCATGGGTTTTTCTAGAACAATAAAGTACCCATGGTCACAACATTTTACAGTATAAAATGCCTCACAAGTTATCTTAGGGCAGATGGTTTTAAGGCAGTGTCATGTTCCATTTAAAAAACACATAGTACCAAGTAAAAACCAACACTCCTCAAATATAGTCGATTTTTCCCCTGTCTTATTTAAGCATACGTACGTCCATGATGGTATAGATCCAGTTGAGCATCTCGTCCACGTTGCAGTAGACCCCCGGAAGATTCGGTCTGGCACAGCCAATACCCCAACTCACGACCCCCACCAGCATCCAGCTCTCTGACTGGTAGACGAGAGGACCACCGCTGTCTCCCTAAAACACATTGCCAACCAACAATGGCCTTAAGTACACTGGAATTATACACTTTACATGTACGCCAATGACCAAAGTTGAGGTTGAATATTCAATATTCAGTAGTGTTTAAATGTCCTCAATACTGTTTTTATATAAGACCAGGCCTTTAATGGATCCATGCCAAATAGCAATCTCTGTTTGCCTTCTGTTTTTCTTTTGTATCCTCAAAGAAAGCATCCCCCTACCTGGCATGCATCAACTCTGCCTTCCAGGTAACCTGCACAAAGCATCCTGGGAGTAATGGAGTCTGCGTAGACAGCGGGACTCGAGCACTGATCCTGGCCTATCAGGGGAATGTTGGCTTTCTGGAGGATAGTAGACACTTTACCTGAGACGAGATAGAAAACAAGCAAGGGGAAATGAATTGACCCAAATTACTCCTGCACATCTAAATATGTCAAAAGAGACAGGAGGAGCGAACTGCCTATCAGAGAGGGAGCTGAGAAAAAAATGGGCGGGGCCTGTGCTCACCTTCCTCCTGCAAGTAACCCCATCCTGTGACCGTCAGAGAGGCTCCTGCCTTCAGTCCCAGGTTCTTAGGAGGCAGGCACACAGGCCGACGGTAGTCTGATGAAAGTAACATAACCTTACTGAAATACACTCGCTCGTCATTACATCACATCCTGCTCTCTTGACAATCTCAGCGTATTTCCCCGGAGGGATGTTCCGTGTTGTAAAACTCAATGAAATTGACAGTTTGATGAATTGGCCACTAGAGGTCAGACTCTACCCTGAATGCTTCTTTTCCGGAATCACTCTACACGTATACAAATCACGTTTACAGCTAAATGTCCATGACAATATACAGGAGTGTGTTATTACTCTGTCAGAGCTGAGTAAGATCCCTCATAAAGTCATTGAAAACCGAAATTGGTTTAATGGGGGATTTTGTTCTGTTCAGCCTCAGAGAACCACGAAATTATGTTGACCAAATGCAGCTCCGCTGCCGGTTGTCTTTATGAGACGTCATGTTCGAGGGTGATGTACCTGCCAGAGAGACGGGTGTGGTGAGTCTTATCATGGCCATGTCGAAGTCATTGCTGCCAGCATTGTATTGTCCATTCACTATGACCATGTCCACAGACGAGCCCCCCAGGACAGTCATGTAGGTAATCCCAGACACCACACTCCAGCGACTCAGCAATTTCTTGCTACTGCAGGACCAGGAGGGGAACAGGCCTTAGCAACAGATACAATCTGGATGTTTTGTTACAATTTGGACCGCATTACTGTGTTAGTTGTAGATGTCGTTTTTGACCCACTCTACACAGTAGATATTGATGGTGTAGATATTAACCTGCTCTATAGTTTAGACAATGCTAGTTTAGATCGACTCATTCTACATTGTAAATGTTAGCATTGTAGATATTGGCACATTCCACGGTGTAGATATTTTCCGTATAGATATTGGCCACTTTCTAAAGAGTAGATAACGACGATGTAGATTTTGGCCCTGTCTACAGTGTAGATATTGACAGTGTAGATATTAACAGTGTAGATATTAACAGTGTAGATATTGGCCCAGTCTACAGTGTTTGTACTGTGTTTTGATTGTCCGTTGAAACTGACCCAGAGAAGCAGTGTGCTGCCGTGACGACCCAGCGCGGGGACAACAGCGTGCCTCCACAGGTGTGCTGTCCGTTCAGCTGCAGGCTCACCTGCCACGGCCAGTCCTCTATAGTGGTATCCGCCCCCCCCACAATACGGTCTGTTGGCCCCCGCTCTCCACATTCTGCCAAACACACACACAGGGAAGACTGTGTAGCTCCACTGAAGACAGAAGTACCTACTCTGAGGTAACATCTTGGTAGTTGTTCACTTTGGTTGTTTGAAAAATAAACGTTGACTTTAGCAGTGGGAATTCAGTGAAGTCAAATGAGCTTACTAGATGTTAGCATTGCTGCCTTTCAGAAACACATGCGAGCTGCCATTAGGCCGCTAAAGTGAAACATTTTTCAGGTGTTTGTCTGCCATGTGAGACTCAGTCATATAACCCACACCCTTATTAAATATGTTCCCAAATGAGTCCTTATTAAATATGTTCCCAAATGAGGTCAGAGGAAGGAATGGGAGAGATGTGGGCCTCAGAGGAACAGCAGGGCTTACCTGAGCAGGACAGGGAGACCACGGTTCCTGAACTACACCCTGGGCTGGAGTTACATAGAGACACTTATTAGACACAAATGACATACAAACAGTACAGTATATATACATGGGCAGATCACATGTAGAATGAATGAAAATACATAACCCTCACATACAACTGACAAACATAATAGATAGGTAAAGCTCTTGGGTCTTATTGGGTTAATCTCCTGGGTTGTGTCATTGCCAGACTAGTCCTTCCTGTTTCTTATAGTTTTGGAGACACTGGGAGGGAGGGGGGGGTGGTGAACAGAAACTCTTAAATAGTTTGCATCAGATAAACAGGGAGTATGACACAGACACAGAAGTGAAACAGACAGAAGAAAGGAAGAAAAAAGTTTGAAGTGAAATAGCGGTAGAGATAGAGAAGAGAGAGAGGAACAGAAAATGAGAAGACACTGGTAGAGATAGAGTGGAGAGACAGGGTGTACAGAGTGAGAGCGAAAGCAGGAGAAAGACAGAGAGCAAGAGAGAGACAATGGTAGAAAATGAGAGAATAGTAGAGCGAGAGAGGGTTGAATGGGAGAGAGACTAAAAAGTGAAAAAAAATATTCAAAGGTATGTATCAGATAGACCAGTTTGCCTCTTCTGGGAACTGTCGAATCAACATCAAAAGCTCTTTAGGACAACCACTCAGTCTGAGATTATTTTTAACTGAAAATATCTTATAGCTAAATAATTTGAGATTTTGTCATCTACCACTGACTTTGCTGACAGTAACTACATTGAGTAGGTTTTACTTACTACTAGGTTGTGTAGTTGTAAAACCAAGCTATTTTAAGAGTAACCTTGTCCCCAGGCTATTGTGCACAGCAAGTTTGGGCGTGTCTGGGATCAAGATTATCTTCAGAGAATTGCAGTAAACATAACGCAACACACAGAGTGAGGAAAAACCCTTGTGCCCTGACGGAAGTTATTAATTTCAATTAGGGTATTTCACATATCTAGTGTGCAGTGTTGTTTTTTGTCAACAGCATGCTTTGAACAATTTTAACTTGTGTGACAATCTAAAATAATGTGTTTAATAGTATGTACAATGTCAATAGCTGTGTGTTCTTTGAATGCTATTATTTTATACTCATTTCATCTTTTAATCTAATATAAATATGCTGCATGGTATTGAGGACGAGACTTGTCTTTTCATTTCAAAGTGGGTTTGAAAACAGTTAATCATCTAAAATAACATATTATTTATTTATTTTTATTTCAACTTTATTTAACCAGGTAGGCTGACTGAGAACCAATTCTCATTCACAACAATGATCTGACTAAAGGCAAAACAAAACACTCAGTTACACATGAAAACAATAAAAACACATTAAGACATTACATACAATGGAATAGGCAAGAGATTTTAAAGTGGACATAGTAGACATACAGATTATAGATACAGTCTTTGTCTCGTAATTGGAAAGTCTGATGAATGTCAGAATACCATAGACGCTAGCATCACAGTGGCAGGCTCTGTTTTAAATATAAAACAGTGAAATGTTCTTACGTGTCAGCGACCGTCTGGTTAATGGGAGTGGTTTCGGCCGATAGTGTGACAATGGAGAACGGTCCAGTCTTCAGCGACGAGGGCAGGCTCAGCACGGACGTGTTGCTACTGCGTGGCTTACTGTGGAAACAAGCACTGAGATATTTACTACACATTTAATAAGAACGCCAATCAGAGGACAATCTGAGCATCAGCCAGGGGTGACTCACTTGGTGTAGCCCAGCTTCTGACAGGCTTTGAGTGTGTGCTGTTGAGTCCAGCCCTCACTACACACAGACCTCCAGCCTGTCCCTGTACTGTAGACCTGGAAAACATTGCTCTCAGAGACCAGGCGCACTGCACAGAAAGAGACAGATGGAAAGAGACCATTTCGATTATCATTAATAATACTGCTTAAATTATGTCGTATTGTAAATTAAGTCATCCTTCCCAAAGTCACACTTCGGCAATATGGGTTGCACCATGCCCATTTTGTAACTTGAATTGTGTTGTGTGTGCCTGTGTGTGTATTAGCCTGTGTTTGTCATGTGTTTACCTGGGAAGATAGTGCTGACGGTCAGGTTGGTCACACATGAGAGTTCATCCTCTCCTCCTGAGCAGTCGGCCTTCCCATTGCACGCTTTGTCCAGAGGAATAAACTTCACCGACCGGTAGCAGAAGAAATACTTACTGTCTATCAGCAGCTTGACTGAGGCCAGGTGACGAGTTGGAGGGATGATGGGAGTGGGCAGGAGATGACAGAAGTCAGGACCATTCTATCAAAACCTACCATCTGACTGACAAAACATTCACTTTGGCGGTATCCGATTCTATAATTTTGCCACGGTTAAACTGTAAATAACTGAGCAATCGCGACAATCTGCGTGTTGATGCCAGACTCACTGAAGTATCCGCAAGTCACCAGGATCCCCAGCACAACCAACACCAGCAACACAGTCAGCAGGATGCCCTTCTTAGTGGGCGGCGACTTCTTAGCCTGGAGCTTCGTAGCCGTCATTGGCTTTCTGTGTCTGCCAGGCTGTGCCGAAACTGCAGAGAGAGGGGCAAGATGAGCAGGATTTTGCATCTGCGTTGTACTGGAACTATTTCAAAGGATTTCACATGACTGACTGTAAAGCCCACACATACTGTATATGCAACTGCATATACCTCAAGGAATGGCTTACCTTGTTTTGATGGATTTAATGGCCTGTTGCTTTCGTCAACCTGATTGTCAGTCTGGACAGAGAAAAGATGAGAATAAGACAAAGTGGTCTATCATGTCTTCTGTGCAGAATGTCTGACTGTGTAATAATGAATGATGTTTTACAGGGAGAAGGTGTGACAGATTAAGCACAAGCATGCAAACCATGTTAACAAATCTACATATATTTTTTCCTTTCGTTGAAAATAGGCATTCTCAGGTGTACAGTAGCACAAATAGCTGCCATCTTCACTGCCATCATTGTTGTGACGCATTTTAAATGCTTCAGTGAATTAATGCTGCTCACTGGTAGATAACAGCCATTGCAACCAAAATAACAGCCATTGCAACAACAACCTGATATACCTTACAGACTGGTTTTCTCTGTCACATTCCTTAGTTTTTATTTTTGATCTCTACAGCCAGCTGGTCCTCAAACCCAGAACCCATCTGTCTCCACACTTACAGACTATGAATGCACTTCAGTATGTCCAGGCTACACAATGCCGACTGGGCTTTTCCTAACACACTCAATCAATAAAACAAACAACCCTTAGCGGAACCTCTATGAACCTCTAACACTGCATGAAAGTGATTGTGATGGGGACTCTTGGTGGCAGGCTTGGAATTTCGTCATTTTAGGGGCAAGGTCATTTGGCCTTTGGTATCACAAAAATGTTTAGGGCACAAAGGCCACATGCCAGGGCACAAAGGCCATTGAGTGAAAACAAAAAGGATTTGGAGCTTACAAAATAAACAACTTGAATTGTTGATATGAAAAAAACATGTGACATAAAAACATATACATTGTTCACTTTTTAATATCATATTTTGAATAACTTATTATAACTGATATGTTTTTTCCACATAAAGTTTAATTATCATGTCTTAATCTTTCAAATGACATCTACTCCGGCCTCAAATTTTTATAGATTCTGCAATGTTTCATTTCACATTTTAGTTGGGAGCGTTCACATCACGATAACGAACAGGCTACGGTATTGACAGTTAAGTAACGTTATGGCTAGCTAGCCAGAAGGATAACGTTCATTCAGTTACCCAAAAGTAAACTGCTTAGTATCCCTTAACATCATAATCACCTGCGCTAAAGAGTACGACCTAAATAAACAAATATAGTCACTTATTTGTGCGCGGAGCAAGTAATTTTTGTTTTTTATTCTTTCACCACAAACGCTGCCATGTCGAGTTATGTCAAACCTAACGTTACTTCTCGGAGCTTTCAAAAAGCATTCAGGTGTATTCTTCCACTCGGAGGTCGGAACTTTCCCAACTCCCATGTTACTCATGAACGCACCTTCCAAAACAGAGGGGTTTGATTCAGGTAAGCACTAAATAAGGCAGGTATCTATCGACAACTATCTAGCTTGCTTACCGGCATGTTGTCCGTTCTTCTAGTTGTTTTCAGTTGCGAACTACAAACGAACTTACGAACAAACTGCTGATCGCGAGATTTTAAAAGTAGCAGGGGCACAAAAGCCATGGTGGCCGTAGGGCGTACAATGATTTTCGTCGACCAGAGCGCAGGGCAACGACAGCCATGGCCGTCCTGAAATTCCTACGCTGCTTGGCGGTTGAGTAACGCCGACAGGACTGATTGCAGTCCAGGCTATTGTTCATAGATTTACCATTAGAAAGATAAAACGTTTGGTTATTAAATATAACCCAAGACTAAGGAAGGACTGTTTTAGGTTTGTGTCTTGGCTGACATGTTGTTAGTGAGCCATCTCAAATCTGGAACAAATCTTTCTGTGAAAAGCCCTCATTTCCATCAATTAGAAGAAAAAGAAGTGCCTGTCCTGTTACTGAGAATGGTTTGATGTTAAACACAACCCTCAGACCTGTAGTGACAGTGGAGAATCTGCTTGGACAGGTTCTCTAGCAGTGGCGTTAAGTAATGAAAACGTCACCTTTTTGTCTTTTGATCTGGGTTTGTGTCAAGTCATGCAGAATACCTTCTGATAGTCTGTGAGAATACTGTACACAAAGAGGTATGCTCTATACAAAGCATTTGTCAAGAGCAATTTCTGAGCCTGAAACAATGGCTACACGAGTCAGAGATGGACAAAATGCCTGACTTTTAAGGCAAAAAAAGCCTTGTTACTGCTCGATAAGTGTTTGTGTTCAATTTGTCTTGGAGTTCTTCCACATTTCACGATAATAACATTAATTCTCAAGACTACAAGTTGCGACGCCTGCTTTCATGAAAGAAAATGATTACTTTTTCTGGAACAGTGGTGGGAAATGATGTCAAAGTCGTGCTGTATTAGAAAAAGAGACACAACACTGAGTATAAGCCTCAGCAGACTCAGTGTGTAAATGTGGATTTCAAACGCATACACAAACACAGAGAATGAGTGAGAGATCCAGTATGGTTTGAAATGTAAGTAAAGTTAAGTAAGTTTAAGTTGCCTGGTTTAATTAGTAAGTTGTGCGATTGTCCCACCCAGCTTTATTAAGTGTTATTTATTAAGATGTATGGAATAAAGAGAACATAGAGAAGAGGAAGGAAAACTTGATGGTAAACAACAGAGATGGAAGAAAGGTGAAAGAAACCTGTTGAACCAGAAATGTGACTCGTCATATTGGTCAGATGACAAGGTTTCCTCAGGTACAGAATTTGGGGATTCATACAGTACAAACATATATTAGATGGTCCCCTTATTTATCATGTGGCAATTGTCTATATGAATAATTGTTTCTAAAAACAGTTGATGAATTAGTGGTAGTAAGCCACGTCATACCCATGTCTAGTGATGTGTATATTGATGTGTAGAGATGTTTCTAAGTAAATTTAAAAATATCCTTGTGATTTGTAGACCCCAGCTGTGGAAAGACAGAGAGACAGATAGACAGATAGGAGACAGGCAGGTGTGTGGTTTGGTTGATTTGTCCCAGGCAGGAGAATGAGCGCTCGAACTACACCCTGGGAATTGTGACACAGGTTTCTCTGATAAAGCCACTTGGCATGTTTTGCTCTTGTGTATACAATGCTCTTCTCTCTTTACTTTGTGGACTGTATTATAAAGGGAGCGAGCAACAAAGGCCTTCTTTTAGAGAAGCTACACTTTAGAGAAGCTACACTTTATAGGAGCTACACGCCAGATTTAATCAGGGGAATGTATCCACAACGCACACACACTCATGTATTCAAATACATAAGCATTCAAACGCAAATCGCTAGAAACTATTTGCCCACTGAATAACAATTGTAAACTATACACAGAGGTATGTAAATATACCAATATACAGTGTTATCCCAAATGTTCCCATATGTTTAACGTATTTTGTTGTTGAGTTTAATTTTCTTCTAGGAGGTGTTTGCAGAATAGGTTTGATATCCTTCACATGCTTGTCTCTGAGGATATTATTTGGGTTCACACAGTTGTCTCCATGTCTACTCACCCGCATCGTGCTGTGGTTCATCTCTCAGTTGGGACAGACACACTGGAGCAGGTACAACTCTTTAATAATGTGCCCCTTGACCCCTTCTCCTGCCTTCCCTCCTGTTGCAATTAGTTCTGCCAGCGCCAGCCTTTCCCTTCTTTCTCTTTCGTCGTATCTCTCGTTCTCTCTCTCTCGCGCGCGCTCTCTCTTTCTTACCATGCACTTTGTCCCTTAATTAGGCTGGGAAATTGTATCTATCGTGCAGGCTGCCTGTATTGCCCTGCTGTATAACTCTGCTGCTGTATTACCGGCTGGCCTTGTGTTCCTGTTTGCGTCAGTGCTGCTGAAATCCTCTGGGATTTATTGTTAGTGACCCAGCCCCTGCTAACAAAACAAGTCACTCCAAACTAGTGTTTGTAATTCAACACCCTTTTGCCTTCCTCTCTGTACCTGCCCACTTCTCTACTTCCTGGCTCTTTCCTCACGTTATCTGATGGATCTGTGTTTTTCAGTCATTCTCCTGTTTGTCTGGTTCTTTGCGTGCATTTACGTATAATGTGTGTAGAGAGTCTTCTGTAGGTCAGGGTGTGGCCAAGTCCTGTCAAGTTGATTTGAATTTCAGTTGGTATCAGTTGAAGTTTAAGCTGACTTTGTTACTTGCTACTACAGCCAGGAGGACACATGCCTCATAACCTAGTAAATGTGCTAATGTGATCACGGTTGGAATGATTTTTTTGTACTATAACTCTTGTCTTTTGTACAACCCTCTTTAATACACAAAACCATTAATTATTTTTTATAGGGGGAAGGTTTACAGGCATTGGATCTCTTTTATATACAGTTAGGTCCGGAAATAATTGGACACTGACACAAGTTGTGTTATTTTGGCTGTTTACCAAAATATATTCAAGTTACAGTTACACAATGAATATGGCCATAAAGTGCAGTCCCTCAGCTTTAATTTGGGTATTCACATTCAGATTGGAGAAAGGGTTTAGGGATTACAGCTCTTTAATATGTAGCCCCCTCTTTTTCAAAGGACCAAAAGTAATTGGTCAATTGACTCAAAAGCTGGTTCATGGACAGGTGTGGGCTATTCCTTCATTATTTCTTCATCACTTAAGCAGGTAAAAGGTCTGGAGTTGATTCCAGGTATGGCATTCGCATTTGGAAGCTGTTGCTGTGAACCAACAACATGCGGTCAAAGGAGGTCCGGCGCTAGGACGAAGTAACTGAGGAGGCTGTTAAAATGGCGAGGGGGCTTATCTTTTTTGGCTATTTTTCGTTAGGGTATTTAAAACTTAAACTTGGGGGGCAGAATATACAACTGAGGGGGCAAAGCCCCCTCTTGCCCCCTCGTGGCCCCGGGTCTGGGTCAAAGGAGCTCTCATTGCAAGTGAAACAAGCCATCCATTAGGAGTGGCCAAATCAACAGTTTGGTACGTTCTGAGAAAAAAAGAACGCACTGGTGAGCTCTGCAACAAAAAAATGCCTGGATGTCCATGGAAAACAACAGTGGTGGATGATTGTAGGATCCTTTCCATGGTAAAGAAAAAACCCCTTCACAGCATTCAACCAAGTGAAGAACACTCTCCAGGAGGAAGGCATATCATTATACAAGTCTACCATAAAGAGAACACTTCACAAGAGCAAATACGGAGGGGTCACCACAAGGTGCAAACCATTCATGAGCCTCAAGAATAGTAAGGCCAGATTAGACTTTGCCAAAAAACATCTAAAAAAGCCAGCCCAGTTCTGGAACAGCATTCTTTGGACGGGTGAAACTAAGATCAACCTGTACCAGAATGATGGGAAGAAAAAAGTATGGAGATGAAGGTGCTCATGATCCGAAGCCTACCACATCATCTGGAAAAAAAACATGGTGGAGGCAGTGTGAAGGCATGGGCATGCATGGCTTCCAATGGCACTGGGTCACTGAATGCAAAGCCTCACAAAGGAGGAAACCCAGCATTTGGTGATGTCCATGCGTTCCAGACTTCAAGCAGTCATTGCCTGCAAAGGATTCTTGACAAAGTATTAAAAATGAACACTTTATATATGATGGTCATTAATTTGTCCAATTAGATTTGAGCCCCTGAAATAAGGGGACTGTGTATGAAAATGGATGCAATCCTTAAACATTTCATGCAATATTTTTGTCCAACCCCTTGAATTAAAGCTGGAGGTCTGCACTTCAAAAGCATCTTGATTGTCTCATTTAAAATCCATTGTGGTGGCGTACAGAGCCCAAATTATGAAAATTGTGTCAGTGTCCAAATATTTCCGGACCTAACTGTATTTCTTCATACCAAAAAGATTGGGTTATTGATGTTTTGTCTGTCTGTTCGGTTATGGATGCTGTGTAATTAAGCTATGACAAAGTGAATCAAATTAAACTACTGGTGGCATGACTTTAAAGGTGGGTGGCGTTCCTCTTAAAAAATTTGTTTAGAAAAAAAATGCTTAGCATAATATCTGCCCTCACTCACCTCAGGCTATTTGTGACACATGGATCAACTTCCTGAATGGCATAACAGAAAAATCGTACACTTTCCGTTTATTGGATTGTCAATGTTTTCTTACCTTCCAGTCAATAAACTTTCCTTAGATTCCCACAAACAGCTGCATTTCAAACTGTGATTCATTTATACATTCAACTATGATGCATAAGTAAAAAATTTAAACCTTGCCCCAATTATCTTTAATTAACAACAATACCAGGGGTATTTTGATCACTGGATACAAATTGATAGCTGACTAATAATTCAGGTATACAATGAATTCAAGCTTTTAAAATTCTGAATCTCCAAATTGTCTAGTTTACTTTCCAGAACCTGGTTATTAATAGAACTCACCAGGGAGGTTACAGAAGAATAAGAAAGGGAAGCGTGAGAGAGAAAAAGGGAGACTGTGTGCGCCAGATAAGAGAAGGGTCCTCTGTTAAGAACAGGAACCAATTGTAATCCATGATTACCTATTGTTACCCCTGGCCCTCTAATCACAAAACTGTTTCCCCATTTCAAATTGAGGAAGTTATGAAAGAGTGATTGGTTTCAAAGTTGACTAATTCATGATTTTGTTTTTGGGCATGCCTTCCTCCCTGACAAATCAAACTATACTGCAGTCAACTGCCAGCACGGGCGGAGTCTCAAATTTCCAGTCATTTTTAATACCTGGATGTTGACTGGCATTTCAGTAAATAAACACCTGTTTCAAATAAAAGCTTAGTCAACAATCATTGTTTATAAAGTTCCCATGGACATAATTTGCAATAAAAAAACATTTAGTCTGTATGTCATTGTTGCTTGCAATTGCACCAGCAAAAATATTGGTGAGGCGACAGCTAGTCATTTTGAAATGGATCCAAATTGAGTGAAGTAATCATGGACCTTCATCAGATACAAGGACCTACATCAGTTTAATTTAGAAAACAAAAGAAAAGGCCATCTTAAATAGGTAGGTTGGCAAACCCAATTGGGTCTCACTCCAGACAAGCGTCACTCATTAAATCAAGAGTCATACATGATCACAATGATCACATATGAAAAATACAAAATGTGATACATTCAGCTTAAATTGCCCATAGTCTTAATAAAGGAAGAACAATCATTGTGTTCTGAATAAGAAAACAAATGCATGGACTATTAATACTGTAGATATTTTACAGTATTTTAAAATATGTCAACACTAGAAAACAAATATTTACAAATGGTCTTGAACCATAGCAAAGGTGCCCTGAAATGTCCTTGGGAGGCACTGCTGCCTTTAAGCAACTTTGCCCATTCTTCTGGACCAATAATGTAAATATGAAATGTATGCTGCATAGCACCTTCTGATAACTAACCAATAAAGGTTACACGTTTGTATAATATTTAGGGTTCTAGGCAGCGAAGGTGCAGGAAACCTAATGTTTTTGTGGTTGTTTTTATTATTATAATTCTCCATTTTAAACGCTTATTACGATTGTTCTGTTTGGTATTTTACACATGTAGGTATGGTGGCTAATTGAAATAAATAACCTGATGGGATACATACGCTGCATGGTTACGTAGCAACTGCCTGTTGAAACACTAAAACACAGCCCCACCATCCCTTATCACCCAGAATGTTGAAACTTCTCACGAAGGTCCCATTACTCATGGGGAACATTGTTTCCTCTGGGACCCATAATGTCCGCCATCTTGGATTTTCCGCCATTTTGAATTTTGTGAAAAACATTTAAAAATCTTCTCATGAACCATTGGTCCGATTGACTTGAAGGTTACTGTATGTGTACTTTATATCCTCTTCTAGTTAAACTGAGAAGGAAAAGTTGATTGGTTGAAAAATAGGGAAATGGCATTCCCATGGTCATGTTGGTCATTTGTGGCCACTGTTACACAAACAGCTCTCAATCCTGAAAAAAATATGCTATTGCCATGCAAAGCCGCACATGTCGAACACCTGTCCTGAAGATGTTATTCCACGTGCCACATCAATTGGCCTGTTGGTGGCGCTATAACAATGTTTTGTTAATCTATTTTCATTCATCTTGGGATGTTTCACAGTATAACACATTTAGTGACTCACAAACAGACATCGTTTGATCAGCTATGCTTTTCTACTCAATGGGAAAAAAACATGTATACTTCATAGAAAAGATCATATTCTTGATCTCCATGACATTAACATGTTTTCACCAAGTGCAGAAAACAGGGAATCCAATAGCAATGACGCATTGTGGATCAGTTGCACTGTACTGTCCTGTGTAATGTGCCATTGTTTTGTTTTTTCTAGCTTTCCTGTTTCACTGCTTGCTGCTGCTTGGGCTAGAACCTGTGAATCGCTACTTGCAGCTATATTTGAATAGCTGTTTCAAAATAATTAGTGGCATTGCTTTAACCGGGGTGTGGTCTCTTAAACATCAGCTTGTGAGGCAACAGTGCCTCCGTAATTTAGGGCCCCTGTGTCCTCTCTGCTCTTGAACGGAAAAGTCAAATCAACTGACAACTACGTTATTGGCACCCAGAAAAATTATTGACACCAAAACAGACAGTGTGAAAAATGAAAGAGATTCCTACAAAGTGTAAAACATTGACAAAAGGATTTCAACCATCACTACAGCTGTCGATTAAGAAACCCTGCACTCTGTGTATAAGATCTTGCCAAATTACAAAAATATTTC